>JABASD010002362.1:0-27567 GCA_019776165.1 Pogonognathellus flavescens
GCTGTATAATTTTTGTGCACAGACGACAGACGGACAGACGGACAGACAGACGGACATCATACCTATTCTTATAAATACATCTTGCGATGCATTAATAAAGGAGCATTATTATTCAGCTTTATTCGAAAGAAGAGAAATTGGATATTAGTTATGATGTTGGAGAGACACGAGGAGATAATGGCAGGAGGAATGTGCAGAAAGAATGACAGTGCAGAATATAGGTAATAAAGGTAGTGGGAAATTAGGAAGTTCTCCCAGAAAGGCTTGCTCTTCACTCCACATGATTCTCATCTCTCTCCATCCATCGCTTTAACTGCACAGAACTGCAATGGAATGGCAAGTCTGAAAAGTGTGGTGTTTGGTTTGGCTTGGAGCTGGTGACCATATTTAGATGAAAGGGGCCACCAGACAAGTTCAAGATCATCATTCAACTCAACTCGACTTACTCCGTGCCCAAATTGACAAAACGAATTCAATCTATTGACTTTCTTTCGAATACTTCTTCGTTGTAGAACAAATTAAAGAGAAATTATCAGCTTTATTGTTTTGTTTGCGTACGGCTACACAAAAACTGATAAGGAATCTCGTACGGCTCTCATTTGTGTCCATTGTAGTCACTTACACGAGATTTGAGTTACAAACTAAAGTGGAGACTCTAAAGGCAGGTCATTACAAACAAAAGCAATCAATTCCTTCAGTTGAAGTATCTCATCAGTAAGGCAATGAGGAGTTGTCTTGTTGTTTTCCATATAGATATTATTTTTCCATATAGATATTATTTTTTCAGAAGAGAGCAGATGCGTGTTGTACATGCACACACACAGCTCTTCCACGTTTCCATCAGATGAGAAAAATGTAATTGAGAACATGTGGTTTGTGGCAATCTGGGAGAAATTACCTGAAGTGTACATATTCAATTCAGTTCACTCGAGTTCATTTCTTTCGGGGTAGATAGAAATTAAAGTAAACACACTACTAGTGCTTTACTCCATTCTATGCTCGCAATAATATTATCTCCCCACTTCAAAATTCGTCTTATAGCACACATTATAATAATAAGCCATGTCTGCAGATATCCATTACATATAATATACCATATATACCTAGGAGGCTAGTATAGTATATAAGAGACATTCCTATATATACTAATAGTATTGCTTAAGTAGCTTTACCCCCTAGTCTGAATGGCCATGTTTTCATGTGTACTTAAGGCTGCAAGATATATCTCCGTTGAAGTTTTGGATATTATATCCACGAAGCAGTGAAATAAAGCTGAGCAAAAGGAAATACTCACTTAACATTCGCATCTGAGCTCCATTAACATTAGCCACACCTGTAACTCTCGTTGATTCTTCCCATCACGTCACATTGCATTACATTACATTCTTAATAATCCCCAAGCGAGTTTATTTTAACTGTCCTCTCTTTAACAACTAACAATTTTATTGCACATAGTCGTCCATGAAGTCTGCAGACATAGACCTAGCGACAAGGTATATACCTAAGCAAAGGTTTTGCGATCTCCTCACGAGGAGAATATATTTTTGTTTCATATGCACATACAAATACGGACGTGTCCAACAAATATGCAACTTAATCTTTTAATTCCTCTCGGTCTGACAGAGGTACGTGAGTCGTGAGTCTGTTTTGCCGTGTAGTTGAAGTAGTTAGTAGTCACTATGTATTCTGAAGCTTCATCGTTATTTCATTTTATTACACGCCATAAAACATGAATGACTTGTCCTTTGCTGAGCTGTTGTGATGTTTTGTGTGTGTGATGCTCGGAGCAAAAACACCGAAACAAAATGACACACTTATAAATTGCAAGAGGACAGACAACAAGACACGGCAGGAAAAGACAGAAATGTATTACTTTACTTTTGCATTTATTACCTACATAGAACATCATCATGAGATAGTTCAGCTCAGGAGAGGCAGTTTTCATTTGGACGCCCACACGTAAGGGAAATAGCTTTTAACAAAGTTGAATTCGTCGACCACAAATCAACGAGTGGATTCTAGGACGCACTGTGCAAAGAGTCTCTCTGTGTCTGTGTGTGAAAGGTGGCTTTGCTTGACTTGACTTGACTTTTGACATGACTTTTACTCCTAACGGTTGCGCCCCGTGTAAATAAGGCTATAGCAAATGCATGACACACGGATATGTCTACGGATATATTCTCTATGTACGGAAACTCAGTCAGAAGTGGTCTACTACCGAGTACACCACCAAGGACCTCTCTCTATACAACGTAGGTATATTACATTATCAATTTAATATACCTTTACTCGTATAGGTAAACCCTGTGCTTATATTAATATTGCTACATGCCCAAGGTGGGTTGTTGGAGAATGGAGCAGAGCAGAACGAACGAAGTGAATTTAAGTAATCCAATTTGACACACAACAGGAACAGCCTCATGTCAAGTCACGGCATACGTTGCATAGACACATAGACACACTTTGCATAGCAACATCATTCAACGAAACATTTCCTCGTCATTCTGCGTGTAGTAGTGAGCAAGTACATTGCTACTTATTTATGCGCTTGTATACACATATACAAAGCAAAACTTATTATCTTGTGCCAATGATGCGATCTGCTGTTGTTATGAGATGAGATGCCAACCAAAGAAACTTTCCAGAATAAGCAACCTCTGTTTAGCAAATGGAAACGAAAGTCAAGACGAGCTCGATCTTCCTCATAACAACAAATTTACTGCCAAACATAGACGAAAGTTTCTTCCAACTATTACCCTGCTCTTGTTAACCAGAACGATACAAACATCCATAGACGTCTCACACACAAAAAGCTACTTCGTGTGTGAGCATGTGACTTATAAGATGTCATTTGTTCTGGCACACTGTTTCCAGTTAATAACAGCAACGAGAGAGAGAGAGATACTCCGTCTACGTAAAAATACCTAGAGACATACGAAACCAGGTCGGATTGTAAACTTTTGCATGACAAAATTTAATCTTTGGGGAAGGAAATATTATCATCGTAGTGATAATAAGAAAGCCCTGCAGTGTCGTTCAAAATTAAATGGTGACCTACAACAACAACCGCTCGATACTTTACCAACGTAGGAACATACAGAAACATATAATGCATTCAACCATATAAGTCATATAACTTTTACAGCTCTATAGTTAGAAATTAACTCCAAAAGCCCTTTCTGCGTTGTACGGAGTTCTCTGCACCAAGAATACTATAGAAGTTTATTAGATATCTCGGTTAAATTGTGGAACTGCATTGTTTTCATTCCCACATCCTCATCGTGGCGTCACGTCACCTTCATTTCCTATTCAAGTCGTCCCGAACTCAAAGTATGGACTGAAACTGAAATGAAGCAAAGTAAATGAATAGAATTGCCGCGACAGAGACGATAGAGACAGAGAGAAGGGCGTCTTCTCAATCGTCTGTTGGCATGCAACAACTTTACAATGGGAAATTGACACGAAATGACGAGAGACGAAGGATACTCGCTAATAAATAGATTGGACGATAGTCACACAGACTTACACAGACTAGACACAAACTATAAATGTTCAAATTATACAAGAAGAGCAATAGACTGCCATGCATTTCAGATTTCAGTAGTGAGGCAGCACACGACCGTAAAGAAACAACTACTGGGCTATTATTATCTCTGCAAATACACAGGCTGCTATTAAAGACTCTAATTTATTTGATTTATTGCGCAATGTATAGTGACCCATATCGCTCGTTCGACGCGACCTGATTAAACACAAAGAACTGCATACCACTATAAGGCTCCTGCATTGCACCGCACCTCCCTAAACACGTTGTGTAGTCTCTAAACATAACTACACGGTGGAGACGACGGCCAAAGACAAATCGAGACAATGAAATGCAGATTCTTTATTGTGAAGGTGAAGTGAATGAATCAAATGCCCAAGAGAGTGCTAAAGTAACACAAGAACAAAATTGTTACCTCAATCTCAATTCAGTTTCACGACCAATACTTTGAGATCTGCATTCCTATTCTCTTCAGAGAGAGAGAATAGTTTCGTTCACTTAATCTCTCCACAATAACAGTTACATGGGAGCCAACTCACAATAAATGGACATAGATGACAATAAAAGGTCGGCTCTCCCTAGAGGTGATGGTGATGACTGTGGTAATTGGCATGGGCCCCATGTGGTCTCGAGAAAATATATCATCTCATCATATCAGCAATTAAGGACTTAAGTAAACTCCAACCGTTTCTCACTGTGTGTGTACCTTGGCCTCTGTTTCTGCTAAATGCGGTTGGTCGCACTGGTCAGTTTCGAAACAGAGATTTCTTCCACGAGCCATCCATTCATTCAGCTCAACTTGAATTCAATTGAAAGCATTAAGAATTCCATGGGAGTTTCTCCGGTTTTTAGTCTTTTCGTGATTGTACTCTAACTTTTGCAGTTTTTGCGCCAACAACGATGAGACGAAGACTGCTAGCCGATGAAATTCTCAAGTGTTTACGGGACGAGAGTGGAATAAGAGCTCGGCTCGAGGCTAACGTGATGTGTGATCTGATCTAATGCAGTAAAAACTTTATAAAACTGGGTCACATTCAAACTGTCGAAAACTTAAGCAGGAGCAGACTACTGCATGGTGTGCGTATCCCACCACATTAAGACCTCTCTATACCTATCCCTGCTACTTGCAAATACATCCCAGCCCTCCACCTATACTACAGGATGTATTAAATCTGCTATAAAGGCTGATAGCGAGCATATGCCTACTCTAAAATGCTTTTCTTGTCTGCAGTTCAACTTTCAACTCGGCTCACTTAAAAAAGTCTCAGGACATAAAGACACTGAATGCTCATCTACTTACTTTAATACTCCACTCCCAGGTCTCTATAGCCGTGTCGTCCACTCTTTGACTCTGCGAACATTTCGGCCTCATCATCACTCTCATCACACACAGACACTCACTATACTCCTTTCCTGGTCTCACAATATTATGTACGCACCACACATAAAACATACCTAACATTTCTACAGAGATGTGTAAAGACAATTCCGACCTCATCCACACGGATATCGTATGTGATGTGCATTGCTCTCATCATCCGTACTCTCATTGATCTGACAGGGAAAAGATGAGATGAAATTGAACAGAGTTGAACCATCAGGTGAGCCAGAGCTGCTCTGAGTTTCATTCAGCTCACAACTCGAATCAACTCGTGTTGTGTATAATGCAGTTCGCTATAGAAGTTGAACAGAAACCCGTTATGCCGGTAATCGAGTCCTCCTTGTAATCTCGCACTATTCACGTAATATCTGCAGTTGTCACGTCACTCGTTTAACTTCTAGAGCTGTGGAAGAAGCAGAAGTAGAGAAACAGAAGGACTACATAATACCTGTGCTCATTCCGCTACACGTTTAGTTCTATGCCTCGTTATTATCTTCTGTTTACTCACTTAACCAAAGTAATACACCGAAGCGGCTGCGATAGACAGAAGGAAATCAAAGGCTTTGCAACTCGTTTCATTCATTCATTCATTCATCAATCATTCATTATTGCAAGGCGTTGATGATGGATTCACACGACGTGACACACAAGGGATCTTTCCCGTTTTGTTGTCTTTCCCAGAAACCAACAATTTTGTGGAAAATAAAAGCTGTTTTAAAATGGAGCTTAAAATCAATTTCTGTATAGCATGTCTATACCTAACACGCTTTACCAACAAAGGTAAAACACAATAAATGAAGCCTTTGTACTCATTACATTTTATTGAAACATAATTCATGACTGAGGCAGGCAAATTGGCAAATAGTATTTATCTTTTGACCATATTGAAATTATATAACCTACAATTATCTGTAATATGTGAAAGAATTTACTTGGCTGTATCTTTTTAACTACATGTACTTGTATAATGAATTTAAATTTCATATTTAAATGAGCTAGTACGTTTTTGTTTGTAGATACGGTATGTGTTGTAAAAATTGGCCATAATGGAGTAAAGAATTAAATTATACTGTGGGGATTTGCAAAAATCATTGAAATGGTAATTGTAATTAGATACTGCACGAGATGTGTTTGCTTGTGTACATAAAGAAGAGAATAAAGTCGCAAATAAATGTAAACAGAAATCTTGGGTAGTCCATTAGCAATTCAGAGTTTGCCTTTACTTCGTAATTAATAAGTCCATAATACTAAAGGTATAAGGACAATTTAATTTGTAGATTGGCGTAACAAAAGAGATTTATATAATAGTTGTGTGCGGTAATGAAAATCAGGTCTGCCCATTCTTCTTTGAACTAAACTATTGATGTTGTCTCTGTTTGTTTTGATTCAAGGGGAATGTTGAAAATGTAGGAACAAGAATATTCCATTTAGCCATTGATCTGGAATTGCAATGCTGAATGTGTCTATCCAAACATTAATTATTCAATACTAACAGTCGCTTTGTATCTTCTCGTGCTCCGAGTGGAAATGTTTTTCAAATGGACTCAATGTTTTCTTATCGATTGAAAAACACAAAGAACGAGCCAACGCATATTATGGACTACACAAAGCTACTGGGCTTGGTTGGTGGAAATTACACACGTAAATAAGTTTGATGATAAGGTATTTACTGTGGCCCACTTTCATGATGAGTTAGTTGTGTGATGATGGTACTTGAATGGGCTAATGAAGCTTTTAGCAATGAAATGACTAACTACTAATCATCAATAGTTATTTAGTATTTATCTCATGCAGAACCTTCACACATTTCACAGCTCGTCCACTAAATAATTACCAAATTATTTACTGCTTACTGAACTAATAACTCCAAAGTACCCTGCACTTTTACTTTACGTCTCTATCATCGAATGGACCTGCATTTTTTAAAGAGCTACATAATATTACACCACAAAGGTATTTAAGGTAGTTGGAAAATATGTAACTACAAAACTACCTCGCAACATTACTTAGGGCAATTGGACACGCATCTATATAGACGAATATATGCGAACATTACAAATTCGCATTCACTTGGATTATTCATTGAGTCAGAGGAGAGTTTGTTGTGTGAGATTAAAGTTGAGGACAGGACGGGAGCAGTTGCGACGTCCACTTCTGCTGTGCTCGCACACAACGGTGATGTCATGTGTGGTCTTTAGTTTGGATGATCCGCAAATGTGTCTGTGTAGTGAGAATAATATGCAAAGCGGACGATGGAAGCATTTATAGTTATAGTAAGTGATTGGGACGCAATTGGACTTGTGGAATATGTAGATCTTTCATTCAAACAAGACCTTCGACAGAATTTCATCAACAGTCGGCCTTCACATTAGCAAACTACATTTTCTGCATTTGTAAATATGTGTGTGTGTGTGTTGGGCTTGTTCATTTATCTGTTGTGTAGCAAAACAAAGGATACACAATGATACAATACACATACGCCTTGCGAAACAGAATTCATTAGGCTAACAACAACTGCACCAAGAATTTGGGATGAGGAAAATAAATGGAAAACGACTCCACCATTCAATTCGCACGAATACTAATAATGGTAATGGCAGAGGATCCGTTAATTAATGTCGACAAATTATTCTGTAAATGGAATGAGTAGGGCAGAAAGACATGGCCGCCTGTGCACAAGTCTTGTTTCCCCTCAAATTCCAAAGAATCCAAAATAATTTATCTGTTTTGAACACTAAATCTCCAGAGCTTGCCTCAAATGACAAGCACAAGTATTTTGCATAAGTATTGGAGTTTTCCTGACTAATTCTATACAATGGGAAAGAAAAACCCGTGGGCTTGAATTGATTTGTGTAAGATTTGCGTTTTAGTTTTTGCAGATTGCTATCATATCTGCTCATCTTGACATTGCAGTTTTTATTGTCATGTATTACAATTATAATATACGATCATAAATATCTACGTACTCTTTGTAGCGTGTTGGATGTAATCTGTGCCGCTTTGTAGTAACTCATTGTGTTCTTTCTTACGGGCATATTGAAAAAACACACATGAGACGCTGTTGGTTAAAAATGCTGAAAGTCTGAGACTAGCATAGGTAAAATGGTTTGGTTTAAGTTGTCGGATGGCCCAGGGCTATGTTTAACTGCTGCCAAGTGACTTATAATCGCCAGGTTTTGTGTTATATCATCTTACCTTACGCGAGAAAAAGAAATGTATAATGTCCTGTAGCGATGCATGATATAGGACAGAGCAGAGTCGCGTAGTCATACGATATCATCATGTGAAATTAGCATTCCATTCCTTGTCAAGTGAAGTGTGCGAATGTTCACAAAGGATTTTTGACCATTGCATTTAGCGAGCTATAATATCATGTAATGTTATTCTATACGGTAATTCAGACATAATCTGTTGCAAGTAGATATATTTGAATGGCAAATATTAATGGTGAACTTTTACAAGAGCACGGCACGGTAGAGTGAGCAAGGTGCGTCCAGAAAGTCCTATGGTGGTAGGACAAACCTAGCTGGCCCAGCCCAGGACCCTCATAAATAATTTTAATTGCCACGACTAGAATTCTGCTTTATATTAGTAAGTATTTTCTGTTTACCACCAACTGCACACCGTCCATTCAAGCTCTTGCTGCATACAAAGCGAAGGTAACGTAAATCACAACTTACTGCTGCTAAGTAAACATTTTATTGCTAATGCTGTTCGCACACTCACATAGATGAAGGTAATGTGGATGTAATAATCTGTTGATTCTGCATAAAATAGTAATGCAGATGTATAATAATAAACAATGCATTGCAACGACTAAGTAATACAACATAATTACTAATGTACAAACACAACAAACATCGTAATATTATGCCGATCTGAATTCTTTCGGATTATGAATCGATTCGCGTTACAAACAGGAACAAGGACACTTTTGTTAGACCATATAAATAAGTAGAATAAGCAATTTGCGCATTCACAGCTCTATTAGCTGTTGCCGCATGTCGTGCCTGAATTATGAATAATAAACAAACAAACCAGGTCTAGGGGCTTAACAAGCAATTTCGCAAGCCAGGTTAAATTTTATATTTTCATTAAAAGACTTGTCGATTCCAAGATATGAATTATTACGTGTAATGATTTACAGAGTTTGCTACTTAACAAGACCGTGTCGGCAGTCCCTGCAGGCAATTAATCCAATCTGGAAATTCTATTTTAAGATTAACCAATTATCTTTGCTGACAATCTTCTATGCTAACATTATGACAACCTATAGAGGCTAATGTAAAATCTTTGTAGTCAAGTAGACTAACTTTCGCAATTATAACCAGCAAATAAAAATTGGCCACAAAAACTATTGGCGAATATTTCAAGTTCCATTGCAGGTGTGTCATGTCAATTTGCGTACTTAGCCCAAACACCTGTAATTTATGCAATACACCTGAAAAAGCGGCCACTCTATTCCTACTGCACGAATCTATCGAGTTATTACAATAGAACTCAAACATCAAAGGAACCAATCAATTTATTTATTGGGAAAAAAATTAAAAGCATATCTACGAAGTACTTGCATGACTATGGACAAACTAAATGTACGACTTGGCTAACCAAAGCCAAGTGAGAATAAATAAAGGATAGAACTCCTGACTACATTACGCAAGCTAATGTTTCAGAAAAAAGCGCAGATGCAACGATATGTCAATTACTTCATGGAACAATAAGTAAATTGAATGTCAGTTAAAATGAGACCTTCACCTTCATAACTCCAACATGATTTACACAAGGAATAGCAGCTAATCAACCAACGAAGATTCAAACCGCAAAAACTGTTGGAACCTTAGACTTGGATTCTTTACTCTGTTCTGTAATGTACATGCTGTTCTTTTTATACTTGTATTGTAATATGTATTAGTATTGTTATATTATAATAATATAAAATATATTACATTGTGTAGCACTTGGAGTAATGTGCATAAAAACATTTACATTGCCAGTCCCTAGCCAATCCTTTTATGAAAGATCTACATAAATATTCAATGCACAATTTCAATTTAATGTTATCCCAGCTAGGACTACAAGTTTACAAGTTACACAACAAAAACAAATGTTCGTGTGATTTATCTTGTGGACTCGACATGGATGAAACAATTAGAATTGAGTCTGGATTGTAGCAAATGACGGGGGTAGAGTTACATTACATTGCTTGTTTTAGATTCAGATAGTAAATAAGAAATTCAAGTTCATATAAAACATCACGCATTGTCTTAACCTATGTTAATGCAAATTAAATTACAACTAGTAGGCAGATTTTTCTAAACTTTACCTTTTGCCATAGCACGATTAATTTTCAAGCAAATCTTCTCAATTGTACAGTATAGTATATATCTAACACAAGCACCTACACAAAAGCTTCGAACGAGCAAATCCACCTAATTTTAGATTTTTCTACGGATGGTCAAACTGAAAAGCTGTGTGAGCCTCAGCTTAGTCAGCTAATATAAATGTCAATGTCAGCAAAATATGTAGCAATTTCGAACCATAAAAATATTTTACACTTGAGTATAAATCACAGTTGCACTAACGATAAATTTAATATAGTTTTATATTAATAAAAAGCGTATTTTGAGATAAAAATGTTATAGAGAGGTATTTTTTTATAATGTTACAATCGAAAGTCTCATATTTAGCACACAACTTTAACTGAAAATAATAACTGAATATAGTTAGATGTAAAAATACGCATTTGTTAAAAAAGTTAGTCAGAACTTGACATGACAATGTGTTTATTTATACTACAAGGATGAATGTCGTCAGAAGATATAATGACTTATAAATCCCAAGTTTGTCAGTTAGGAAGGTAGTAACTTGCACGTAGGAATATTTATTTCCCTACTTACCTTCTGCAGTAAAATAAATATCGTTTTTACATTGTGTGCTTATTAGCTCCAAGGAATAGCTCAACTCAGACGATGATACTTTGCTCGTTGAATTGACATAGTGACAAACAGAAATACAGTCCCTTTAGATTTACAGATAAGCTTTTAGTCACAAAGGACGACTTATACTAATTTGTACACGGATACATGCGTTTATTGAATACAGCTATGTATGTATTACTTATACAAAAACATTTCTATGCACAAAGGACAAAAAAGTGCGCGTTCCTAATATGTTTGCATAGTGTGCTTCATGTTGATTAAATGACTATTCAAATTAGCAGTAATGGACAACATTATTATTAGTTTACACATCAGTTAGTTTTCCGTACAAAAAGTTCATGGACTTGTACAGCAGGTAAAAACACCTTAACATTACCATATACAATGAATTCCATTAAGGATGGCAATGCTGGAAGAGTATTAATATAAAATCTATATCTACATATTACACCTATAAGAATATAAGAATATTCTCTGTCAGGCAGATGTACTTGACAACGTCGGTGGTATGGGGGCACATCAGGAGTGGTGCCTTGATTTGATTCTACAAACACGAAATTATTAGAGAAGGATCAGCTCCATTTGCATTCATCGCTTGATTATTCGTAGCGTAGGTCTTTTTCAGTTTGATTGTAGTTCCACTCCCATTACTAATACGTTTGCATATGCTTCTTCCTATATCTACGGCATATACAACCCCCATACATTAACTTCTTCATGCCTCCGATGATTTCACCAAATGAAATGGAACTTAGATATAGAAAGAGAGAACTTGACTAAATACACAACACAAGCAGATGCTAGATATACAGATAGTACTAATATTAGATAGAGATCAATAATTTATTTTATATATTCCTAGTGATAGTTGTAGATCTGTGAGTCATTTTGTGCTGCTTCCACATCTTGGAGATATCTGAGGGTCCTTAGTTTGAGTTTAATGGAGACACTGTGAGTCATTTCGCTGATTTGCATAAAATCCCAATTTTGTATTCAGAATGAGCTGTGCAATTCAAAATCTCATCAGCGATAATGTTGCAAGTTGAAGGACATTCCGCCGATTTTGATTCAAACAAATTTTATAAGACGTGACGGAGGAAGAAACTCTTCACTCACCCCGTCACCCTCCATCATGTACATGAACACATATACAAGAATACAAGACATCTACATGCAAATAAATAAAACGTGTAAACTTAATTTCATTTCACTAATGAACTGCAACGTAGTCATTATTTCCAACCTGTGGGTTGGCGGAGGTTTTCCTCTGTCTTGCTCCTTTACCTTACGACTTTATAAAATGCACTCTGTGCCCAACGCTGTCTTTCACAATACCTCATCACCCTACGTCTTCATTGCTGGCAAAATCTTATTATTTGCATTGCTACAATAATGTTAGAGAAAATTCGTGTAAAATTAAAAGACTAGTAAAACAAAAGTGCGAGACTGGGCCTGGCCAGGTATGCATCATTCTTCGTTCTACCTGCTGCAACGTAATAACAATAAGGCATAATATTTAATTGATGCTGTGGCAAATGAAGAGTGGTGCATTGCACACATAAAATACGGATAGGCTAGGTACATAAGTACCTACAGAGATGCTTTATATGCCTACTTGGTTTGTACATACAGATTTATATTCATGATGCATGGTGTGTATTTAAAAAGTGTTATATACGACGAAAGGTGTTTCATGTCATCTGGCTTGGCTTGCATACAGAATTCAGACATATGAAATTTGAAATTGAAGCGGAGAGAAGAGCTATCATCATCCTACGACTCTTCTGGAAGATAATAGTGGATGATATGATAGGAAAACAGAAAGGAAACACGAATGCAACACCCAGTTGTCCTTTGTCTTCATTCCATGATCACAAAACAATGAATATATTAAATAAAATCGAAATTAGTAGCTCCACCAACCAAATAATAACATGAGAGGATTAGAATTAGCAATTACACGTCCAACACCACCACACTCGCTGCAATAGAATAAAATGCAAAATCATTTCACCATTTGGCCAACCCTTGCTTGAAGTCGAGACAAGAGGATTGCATATTAGATGCAGGGCACTTAATTGTAATTCTCCATCTCTAATTTCCATTATTCCATTACAACATGCATAATCTGTTCAGAATGGCACATGTAAATGTTGACTGTTCATATTGTTGGCAGGGCTGCTGTGCAGATAAATCACACAAAGGTATCTGTGCAGTTTTCTAACGCTACTCCTGTCATTAGCATTTGTGTGTGTTAGCAGCCCGAGTAGGTACCCCTTCTCCGTGTCACATGGATGAGAGAATTTGAGATCACCATGAAATTGTGTCGACAAAAATGCATTATGACTATGACACAACATCAGAGAGAAGAGTGACTAACAATCTGACTGTCTCACCATAGCAGAATATTCTCTGCCAAACAAATCACCTACAGCCATCGTAATTTTGCAGCTAGGCACTGCCATGGCATGGCACCACAGTTAGAAGAATCTTTATAAGCACTCACACTCACTAAATTTATTTCCAACCTGCCATAATCTGCCATATTTCATGCTGTACTTATTATGATGTGATGTACTTTACGAGTACAGAGTCTGAGAACTCTGCTTGTGTGGTACAGACACAGGTATGGCATCCATGCACATAATAATACTCACAATGTGTACATTCTTCTGCTATTCGGTTGAAAGAGATTAGCGATTGTCATGCAAACAATGCAAGTGATTGCCATGTATGTCTCACTATGCAAATCACCAACTAATCCTATCACCATACTTGTATTATAATCTTAATATTTATACTGTCCTGTCAATTCCAGCTTGTCATAATAAAATATTTTGTACTCGCATGAGCCACAGCCACCAAAACAGCGTCAAAACGTTATACAACAGATTCACCATGCTCAAAATGGAATAGAAATTATTTGCTCAAAAAGGAATTTAAGGTTTTTGGCATTTTACAGGAAATTGTTTTGTGTAAACCTCAACAACACGGTAATCTCATAGACCACAGACTCACGGTAATGTTATTATTAGTAGCTGTTCATTAACACAAAGCTATTTGGCTGTGTAAACAACTTTATGCTTTCTTATATATAATTAAATCATCATTTGTGTTTTGACAAGAAATGAAAAATAACCGTGTACATTTTTAACTTGTCGACTCTGCACGGAACTTATAATTTAGCATGAGATGAGATGGTTTTGGTTTCCCAACACCTCACCACTTACTGAACTGTGTATGAGACTGTAAAGTTTGTTGCATGAGAAATTCCTGTTGTAAAAGACGTATTATAATTCGTAAAAAGCAGGTAAGTTAAATATGCAACAATGAGATGTGAGACACCATCTCTGATTGTTGCAGTAGACTGAAATCAGCAAAGGTAAGAAGAAGAGGTCCTTCTTTGCACAACAATCGCAAATGTTTTACCTGTGCGTGTTGCCTCGGGCCATTTGTTATATTATTCACAATCGCCGTATATGTACTTGCTATCTCATGCATATGCATTGCGACTATACAAGCAATTTGAATGCTCTTTCTGTACTGTAGCGCTAGAGCTACACTTGAATGTTTTGTTCCTAGTTGGATTTGCTGCTGTGTCTATGCCGGAGTATATAATGCAGTATGCATGGATTGTTGTGTGCGTTATCTTAAGCTGACTTTGAAGCAAAGTGAACTTAAGCTGAACTCACCTATTTGGCTTCAGGACATCACGACTTGTGTTTACCTGCTTAACTTTGTACTGCGTAGTGGTAGTAGATAGGCTCATGTAATGTGTGTACACACAAATACACATCTTATCAGCTCTATGAGCTGTACACAGCGAGTGTTTGCGTACAAAGCAAATCCAACTAAATGTAAGTTTGCTAAACGCATAGATTAAACTGAGTTTCTGAGTAAGAGTTTAAGTTGCCTAGAGCCATAATAGTTGTTGTACATGACAATGACAAAACACATGGAAATAGAAAATACCTGCACACTAACATGACAGATAAGAAGCAAAGGCAAAATCTATTTGCATATATTCCCTGCTTGTTCATTTCTGGCTTTATCTTGTATGTAGTCGGTGTTGAGCAGAGTTGCAGCATACAATATGGAAGCAGGTAGAAGAAGAAGGAAGAAAAGATAAAACTAAAAATACTACACGAGTTAGCGTTTTGTACAACTTGCCTTTTTATAAGACATAAAAAGAGGAACGGGATGGCATATGTAACACCAGCATGTTCAAATAGATTGTAATCCGCGCAGGGTAAAGAGAGAGGTAAACTAATGAAGGCTTGCGTTATTGTCTTTCAAAGAGATAACTATCTCTCTGCTTAAATGATAAGAAAGTGACTATAATGTCAGTCAAAAGAACATTTACGCATGTGACCTTAGCCTTTCGTCTTGTACTTATATGTCTTGGCTATAAAACGCTGTTTCTCTGAATAGGCAAAGACTATTCAAAGACATGCTTATAAAAGAACTCTACGGTCTGACTCGGAACTAAGCTTAGTTGCGATTAGCCAAGTCTTTCTAATCCTTAAATGTAAAGTCTTGCCTATATCCGTCAATTGTAAAGCCTAATGCGCACATGATAGGGTTTATCCACGTTGAGCTAAGCAGACGAAAGGAAAAGTCTGCTGATGACGATGGTAATAATGGGAACTATAAAGATTTCTTTTCGCACTCTCGTCTTTTCAACTGTTGGCTGTGTGTGACTGGAAATCTCGTCGTGAAATTGAAATAGGGGATTTGCCTGGGCTCTGGGAGTTTTGTAAAGCAAAGGAGAATTTTGGTTATTATCGTGTTAAAGGGAACAATGTGCTTGTGTGAGTGTTGGGCCCGGAGTGATGATAAAAGAAGGAAGTGAAAAGGTCAATGAAGGGAAAGGACAGAATAGAATTCTTGTGCAGACTGCGAATACATTTCTTCCTCCTCCTCACCTTCAGTCGCAGCTTTGAACTGATCGGAGTATTGTACGTGGAAAATGAGGACGAGGAGACGACGACGGCGATGGTGGCGGAAGGAAGACACGAGTTGTGCTGTGGCTAGGCTATGTCATTTTCATTTGGTCTGTCTGCCGTTTCGTTGGCTCTCGCCTTAAATTACGTGGAATTGGATTGCATTGATGAGGCAAAGAGGAAAGTAAAGTAAAGCAAATGAAATGACAAGCCGAGCGAATGATTCCTATTAACAATGATTTACGACTTTCATTTCTCTTACGAATTACCTTCCCTGTACCTACACCCAAAGACCTCACCCAACCGTCTTTCCACATTCTTCCACCATTTCCACGTAGTAATGTATAAAGCCTTCATATTACTTCGCTTTAGTTACCTTATAAAATTATACGCACCTTTCCCACCACCAGACCCGTAGTTAGGACAATACTAGTTCATCTTCTGCTTCAATTTGATTTAGACTTTCCTCTTTTCTACAAATATTAAAAGATTCCTCCTCACAGAACAAAAAGACTTTTGAACTCTACCTAGAATATTTTCGCAGTGTCTATATAGATTTGTTCCTATAGTGTGTGCCCTACTAACTAGTAGTAAATTGTCTTATTGCAAGGCTATGTATATCTACATACGTAGAATTTCTTAACGACCACATCTTATTGTAGCCACGTCTGCTGGTATAGACGCATTAAGCTAAAAGCAGGGGAAGGAAGATGCTTAGTTCTTATGAAACACATTTATTATCATTTTAGTCTCGGTCCATTGAATTAAAATTTTATTCCGCTCTCTCTACCTCGTCTTATGTCTTTAGTTCTGACTTGTGCGGTTCTACATGAACTTCTAGCACCACTTCAGTTTACGTAAGTCTTCTTTCAACTCATAATCGAATATTATTTCAGAATATGAAATAAAGTTTTAGATGGAAAGAGTACATTAGAAAACCGCAAGGAATCCTTTGCACACATCCTGGCCTGACATGACATGACACATTGAATTTAATGGCCATCATGTCGAAAATCGATTCCCCGGACACTAAACCTTCTTCTTACACGACTGTCCGTTTCACTTCACGTCTTTGCAATTTCCACTTTTGCTCAACCTGAAATTGCCAACTAGAAATTCCAGTTAAGGAGACATACGGTCGAATTCCTCCTATTCGTAGAATGTCTGCCTATATAACACTTATACAAACAACAGTAGTATTCAGACAACGTTTCCCTGGCTGGGTACTAGGTACTTCTTTAACAGGCACAGTACAGACAGAGTAGTTCATCAAAAAGTAATGGGATCGCCCGTAATGGCAATGTAAATAGGAAATGAGAGTAATCTGCATTTAAATCATTTCAATTCACTCGGCTCTGTTTCATCTTCTCGTCAGAAATGCGAAACGGTGAATTTGAATTAAAGGAAAATAAAACGTAGCTGCTTCATATTACGTATTGCCATTATTATTTACAATTATTTTGCATATACGTAACTTAACTGGTAACACGAATTCCGACACAACACAACAAGCCAGTTAGTGCAATCCACATTACTGTACTACCTACTACATACTACACATAAATATTATTGCTTACTATTTGTACAGATTATCACATGATTGGTATGCAAAGTACATTTTTCTGTGTTTCCATTTAGTGAGCAAGTACAGTACGTGGCAACGAATGTAAAACTATGAGGAAGGGAGCGCGACCAACTGCTTTCCTCTGTTTCTTTCCTTCGTGAATTCTACCACTTGATTAAAACGAATGAATAATAATTGCGCTCTGGTCGTAGTATGGAAGAGATGAGGGAATGAGATATGTCCGATAGATTAAACTAGACCAGTCAGACTTACAGTACTTTTGTTTGTAGTAGTTTAGTAACAGAGAGGACGTTGGTGATGGCAAGTGCAGTTACTGAGTAAATACAAGTTTTTTGTCTTGTGGTGCTTTCTACTTCTGCTCCTGTTGTCAGATCGCATGAGAATAGTTGACTTCTGTGTGTTAAGGTAATAAGGTGCTATGGCTTAAGCTTTAGTTGGAGTTCTACTCGGCTTTTGGCATGCATGGCACTGACTGATTATGAGAGAATGAATGAAACTCGAATGCAGACTGGGAGTAAAGCAAGGAAGAAAAGAAAAAGTCAGCAGCAATCGCCAAACCAATAACGATGACAGAAAAACGGCATTAAGAAATCTGGTCAGGTAGCTTATAAAAATGCGAACGAATTTATTGAGGAAGAAATGAATTCACTCAATTCATTTCGTGTCGACTTTTTCTCTTAAACTCAGACTCAGCTTAAACTCCCCTACTACTCACTCTGTGCATACTGACTGACAAAATTATATGCAGCACACAGTACTGCCAAGACACGATGAGTAAGTAGTACCAGCAGCATTTACTTATATTTCTACTACTCTCAACAACAACAACCAGTTTCAGAATCAAGAAATTCAGATTAAACAAGTCCTATTATTTAGATATTGCAAGTAGTAGAACCTTCTTTATAGCTTCAGCGTTATTATTCCTACCGCCATGCATGTAGTCATCATCATATCACCATCCTTTTGTTTGTAAATTGTTTTCTGTACAGCACAAAATGGGAATATCTCTACTAAAGTACAACTAAAAGTATACGCATCCTCCTTCTCTGATATGAAATATAAATAAAATGGTAGTAATATGCATTAGCCTATCTGAATGATGTAAATATAATGGGATTGGAGATATCTGTATGAAACCGTAAAGGATATTACTATGGCACATCGTATTTGCAAAGTAAGAAATGAGCATTACTTTTCTAATAAAGTAATAGGGATGTAATACGTAGACAGGCTAAGTTGTGTTGAATGAGCTTAGTTATTGTTAAAACACTTTGGGTTGGAGCGAGGTGTATTTCATTTCAGTAGTCAGAGCCATTATGATACGACAAGGAAAATTATAATGTATTGTACCTACATGATATTCGCACACTCTTATTATCTGCCTCTTATGTTAGCATTCTGTTTCTCTGTTGTCGTAATAAAGATAAAAAATTGTATCTGAATCTGCATTACACATAAGCATATTCCTCTATGCCTTCTTACTTTCTTGAGTGGTATATCTTGATTATATTATGATGGTGCAATACAATTCTGTCAGTGCCACAGGCTCCATTTGACAGCAACCGGACCTTTTTGGCCCATAACTTTCAGACAATTAAAAATGACACGCTAGAAGGCAAGAAATGAATCGTTAAGGAAGAACGAGAGCACTTTGTGCGAGCCAGGCCATTATACATATAATTAATATTACACAGAGAGAAGACTGAGACACAAAATACAATAAAGAGAAACAGATTAGCCTCATAACGTCATATTACTATCATTATTACTCGCCTTCTCTCTTACAACTCACCATAGAACTGCTGAACAGAAACAACAATAAAATAACTGTACAACCGAATTAGGTACATATGTACGCACTTCATGTGTCATGTCTCTGTAGTCCGTATATTTATACACATTATCATTCCATTAATGCTAGGAGTGTTATAGAAAAAGGAATGGCTGCGCCAAGTCATATTTTATTGTTAAAAAGATTACTGTTGTACTTTAGCAGGAGAACTTATAAGAACTCGATAGACATATATAAAAGAATAAGTTGTAAATGAATACATGAGAAATGTTGGCAAAAAGAGAGTGAGACTGCTTAAAGTGAGTGTAATTGTGACATGACATTACAGTCAACTCAATTCAGAGCCAACTCTCATCTGCTCACCATTTCCTCTCCGTTGACCATTTCATTTAAACTTTCTGTCGGTGGTGGAAGGAGCAGCAGAGAGTGAGGAGCCCCAGGAGGAAGCCAAAGCAGACCAAGGCGCTTTTAAAGCTCATTAACTGCTCCACTGTTGTAATTCCCATCAATTCGCAAACCACAGTAGCAGTTCCTTTTCAAATGAATTGTCTGTTCTCTTCTCTTTTGTTGTGATGAGATGACCTAGCGACACCATTTTCATCTCATTCATTTGCAGCAGTTCTCGGCTCAGAGCAAAGTCAATGATCCGAATAAAAGGCTCTTCTAATTGCTCACACAGAGATACGTGTGAGTGCAATGCAACAATGCAACCAATAATATTATTCCTTTCAATCAAATGTATTGTTCATTTAATGCAGCGACCTGTTCATAATTACCCCAATCTCAACGCGTATTTTTGTGAGAGTGCGGATACTCCACTCATTTCATATTTCATGATTAGCAACATTTACAGCAGAAACACAGTAATCTGCGAAGGAACGAGTGAGATGTAACGATGTAAGCGATATGTATTGTAATGAATACATTCATTATAGTAATAGTAGTGGTGGAGCATATATAAGTAGTGAAGACGCAAAGGCAACAGGGAAAAGTAAAAGTGGTCTTCATTGGGTTCTCGTCCCACATTATTCCAAAGAAACCCAAACAAATAGTACCTAACCTAACCTAGCTAATCTCACATGTAACTCTGAGCACAGCTGAACATGGCGAGTGCATCAAGAGAAGATCTAGGTACTACCAGAGCAGGTAGAAATAATGGTAATAACAATAATATTGGTAATAACTAAGGGAAAAGGGAAACTGCAGAAAACGTGAAACGCTGAGGAGTGATGAAGAGGATGATTGCATTCAAGGTGCCAGTAATAAATAGTGGCAACCAGTACCAGACCAGGCAAAACCTTTTTAATCAGCTCACTGTAAATGTGAACACAAATAGGCAGAATTCACATTTACACAAACCAACTCGTTCTTAAAGATGCCTTCAAATTCTTACACCCTTTCTACTACAAGGAAATTGAGGGCAAAAGGGAATATTGTTGTTACCTTAAGCTATTCTATGATACACAACGTTGTTAGTGTAGTACAAATAGAAGACAGTTCATCAAATCAATCAAACTGTAAATATCAGATTTCTAATACAAAGTATGTTGTAAAATTGTACGTACATAATTTCCTCTGACATTTGAAAAATGTGTTGTAAAATAAAAACTGCATTTTGTATGTACAAGGCATCTGATTCTCTGTGTATGTCACTTTACGGTATATTCCAACAAATGTACATTATAGATTTGTGGAAATTATGTTTATTAGCTATCTGCACCTACTTACAATACAATAAACTTAAGTTAGAAAAAGTGCTAAGTAGATGCATCATTTGTGATAATAACATAAGAGTTTGTTGCTCTGGCTGAACCTTGTGTGTCTATAGCCTATACGCAACAAAGTAAATAAAGCGTATATGTACAAGAAGAGGAAAAGTAGGGCAAAAAGTCTAGCAGTGGGTCAACAATGAAATAAAATCTGTGCAAACTCTCAGAATTAATGCTGTCCGGTTATTTGGAGACTTGATTTGAGTTGAGTTGACTCGAGGCAATAAACTCAATAGTTATATTGCTCCAACAGACTCGCTGTTCAATTTGACTTGAGCTTTATTGCTTCTGTGCCACACAGACATGTCTGATTGCTATACACCAGCACCTATTTAGTTGAGTTCTGCGGCGGTATAGATTTAAAGACAGTGAGTCTGTTGGAGAGTACAGAGACAGACAAATAGATTATCTTTGGCAGAACAGAGCAGGCAGAAAGAACAGAACACGCACATCCTCATTTGCTACTAGGAGTTGGGCTAGGTACACTTAACTGAATTAGTTAGTGGGAGAAGTGAGTGTGAGTGAGAAGACACCCAACACAGAACTGACAATGGAAATACATTTATACATCACTAAGTCTAAGAGAGGCTTTGAGCGAGGCTTACTGCAGGAAATTACAATGCAAAACAAAGAAACGATCTCATCTGATCTTCTCCATTCATATATCAACTTCACAGGCGAAACAACAACAATGAATTCATTTCCATTGGCACACTCACCGTCTCTGTCTCGACTCACAGGAAAAATACAGGCCGCCGACGAATCGTTCGAGTGTGAAATGTCTATGCATTC
This sequence comes from Pogonognathellus flavescens, assembly GCA_019776165.1. NCBI lineage: Eukaryota > Metazoa > Arthropoda > Collembola > Entomobryomorpha > Tomoceridae > Pogonognathellus > Pogonognathellus flavescens. The sequence continues at coordinate 21,746 of JABASD010002362.1, forward strand.
CTCTTCATGAGATAATACACACAGAACAAACACAATGTACTCACTGTGCCAATGCCACTACTCCAGAAGAATGTTTCAAGAATAGTCGGGAAGACCATTCAACACATAGTTAAACATAAGAGACGGGTTTTCCTGACGGTGTGCATGGAAGAGACCTAATATCCCTGTGTAATACAATAGAATGGAGAACATAAGAGAGAGAGTACACGTATCAAGTAGCTAAGCCGGAAGGAAGAAATGGAAGAAAACTGTTGGAGAGATCTTTTCTCACATCCTAACCCATCCTACGCCATCAATGTGATGGGATTCAGATAGTATTTCACACAAGAGACTTACTCGGGCTTTTTTCATAGCTCGGAACAACAATAATGGTTCACACCCGAGTATTGCACAAATAGTAGTAGAAGGTGGAGGGATACACCTACTTTTTGGTATATAGCAATAAGTACCTAACATTATTAACTTACATAGGTATACACACATACCTTTTCACATGAACAAGTACACTGCGATTTCCATTTCCATTCACAAGGTAATACTTTCAATAGATGTTGGAAAATAACCTCAGGGAAGAGAATATAAACTGAAACACAACTGTTTTAAAAAGAACGTCCTTGCAAAGTTTAAAAAGAAACTTGAGCTGCCTAGCTCTACATGAAAAAACGAAATAGGAAAAAGCTTTTAGTTATTGGAATAGATGTGATGTGAGCGGACGACTTTTTCGCTAACTACAAAACTATATCTATTTGTATTACACTTTTATATATGAAGGATGAGCTAAGGCTAAGTGTGGAATGGGAAATGCCGGAGACTTGTCTCGTATGGAATGGAATGGTAATGGTAGTTGGAAATATGTTATGTTACATTACACTCGCTCTTCTGCAAGAAAGAAACTGGAAATTCTGTTTTTCCAGAGTTCCTAATGGTGAATATGAAGAGACTTCATACCCTGCATTTTGGCCTAGTGCGTCTTACTTCACGACCGAAAATATAATATACTGTGAAAACCCACCAAGGGACTGGAATATGAGCAGATAACCTTGTAAAGACAAAGTAGTCCAAACACTGCTCTGCTGCTGTCAGAAAAACGAATCAGCAACGGGATTAGGTTGTTCAGTATTACATCTACTTATTTAAGTAATAGTCCAATACACCGGATTGCTAATTCTTGAATAACCAAAACCAGAGCTCCTTGATGTGGCGCGCCTTCTACTAGTTATGAATCTTCCCATTTTTATATCAGTAATTTAATGTAGAGTCCAGCAATGGACACCAGGTAGCCTCACGCTCGCTACTGCATATGACTTGATATGATAATATAATACTACACATATAAAATCTAACTGAAAATGAATAGTTTGGTTACATTTTTGACCTTTTATTAAAACACACTTAAAGCAGATTTACATTGACTCTAGTTTTGACAGTTTCCTCTTGTTTCGTGTCGCCTTTCCGTGCCCTAACAAGTTTCTACGAGTTCTAGAATAAAACTGAATTCTCAGTATTATATAAAATGGAATCAATTTGCATATAATACTAAAGCTGTGCGCATCTCTCCCACATCCTATTCCAATGATTGGAAGTGTTCCAATCGACTCGATTATGCGAGACACTATATCACCATATAAATCCCCCTTATCTAACATTTTAACAAGAGCATTTTCAACATTATTAAATATCATATAAAATAAGCAGGTTGATGGATATTTTAGGCTGCTTCCGAAATCCAAAATCTTTGACAGATTAGCTTCTTTAGGTAGGTTACTTTCAGACCCTTGAATTGATATTAAACAGTCATCACATTTAATGTAATTTCCGCACTTGTAGATCATGTAACCGCAGAGATAATAAACTATGTTTGCATCCGCTTCGGGTAAGCTCGAATTGACTTCCAAAGATTGCACAGTATCAAGTTTTCCGAAAAGTTGTTCTTCAATACTTTCTTTCCACTCCAACTTAGATTTTTTTACTGCTTTTGCAGAATTTCGAAGTGATGTTTCAAAAGAGACTAATACTGTTTCTGCATCATCCGAAGAAACATTTCCGTTTGTTATCTTCTTAATCGGTGAATACAAGCTCAAAATCCGATAAAGTTGTAAGAAATTGCAAATGGTGGGATGATCTTCGTGCCCACCAGAACCTCTGATTAGACCAAAAAATCGCTAAAACGAAAAATGATTATTTATTATTTTATTGCATAATAGAAAAGCAATCACCTAACAAATATTAATAGATAAGTGCAAACTAACCTCTAACGGGTCTTGATTCAATTTGTTTGGTAATACATATTCAAATCCAACAACGTCAATTAAATATGTAGATATATCTAAGATGGATGCTAATGTCACACGAAGTGCAGCCAGAGTTTCAGTGCTTGCGAAGGAATTGAAGGACACTTTCACGTTATCTGTATCCCTGAAATCCTCTTGATTCAATATTACGAGAAACTCCTTTATTCTCTACAAATTAATATACATTGTACAGTTAAAATATTATATAGTTGTTATAACTAAACTGTGCAGAAACTTTCTTACTTTGTATTCAATTGAGTTTAACCGCAATCCCTGCTTAGGTAACTTTCCGTTAATAGCGTCGAAAAGATCATTCAAATATTCTGTAAAAGTTTCTGTATTTTCAGAATTTCTAAACCCAGAAACTTTTAGCTGCCGATAAAACTGAATACCAGTTGACACGCTCCTACTAAACAACTATACAAAATATACATACATTAAAGCATTAATGCTTCGTGCAAAATCATACTGAATAATATTATTTAAACTTACTTGGGTCATTAATGACACACTCATCTTTTCGAAACAATTGGGTTCGATATGAGATTTTGTTAACTTAGGGCACTTTCGTAATCCACATAGTCTCTTTGCATCCTCAAATAGCAATTTCTCATAAAAATTGAAGTCGATTGGTTTTCCATTAAACTAAAATTTGTAATAATAAAATGCATTAATGGAATTTATTGTGTATGTTTATTCTTGAATTACGTTGGTAGTATCTGATGTGTCAATCAGAAACGCACATGTACAACAACATAAAAAGGCTTACCGTCACTTTATTGTACTTCCGAAAGTGATTACGAATGCACTTAAATAAGTGAGGTACGTCGCAAATAAAGTGAAGGAATCGGCTGCTGTCTACAGGATGACTAATCTGCAATTTAATATAACGTATTTTAATATGAAAATTTTAATTCTTTTCAAGCTGTGTTATACCTTATTAACAATACGTCCTCGTTTTCCAGAGATACCGAATCGGTTCCAAAAGTTTTTATTGGGTTTTGCGCCGTCTCCTATTACGCAGACAACTTGAGCCTCATTTGCTTCCAATTTAATAACGGCTTCAAGAATTAATTTCTGTAGAGCATTTCCTTTCGCCGCTCCTTTTGTTGCAAATGCCGCAATGGGTTGTACCTAAGAAATATTAATTTAATTACAGTTAAACAGGTTAAATATAATTAAATTATAATAATCGAGTTATGAATGAAAGCTTCAATATTGATACCCATTTAGCATTCAATGGTCGGTACATTAATACAAGAGCATGATCGGCAAGGAAATTTTGATTCTCCTCTGGAATCAATTCGCCACTATATTCCGCATAATTGATGAATCCATCGAAACGGCAAGATCCTTTATTGAACTCTAGGGATTCTCTTAGTTTCACCTCATCAAACAATAATACCCCTTGGCGGTATTTTATTTCTTTTCCGTTCATATAATTTTTAATAGACTGCAATGCCATTTCGTTGAATCCGAATTCACATTTCTGCCCGGAAATCAAATTCTGTAAAGTACGTGGATGTGGCAAAGGGAGGACCTTTGACTTGCGTAAGTGGTTGTAGGCTGCTGGTGATTTTATTTTCAGTAGCAAGCTTTCTAATAGCCAATCGGTTTGGTACCTAATTATAAAAATACATTAAAAACACAACTACTCGAATTTTATAAATAAATCGAATAGCTTAATTATATGTAGCATTTCATACCTCATGCCACGAGATGACTTCTGTTTGGCACATTTTAAGGCTTGCAGAATGGACAATTTCGTTAGCTTCGGCATTTTCAAGTTTTCCATGATATTGCTGACAGATAATTCTTTTGCTAATTTTAACTCGGTTTTCAAGCTTTTCATTTCTTTCTGTTTTTCCTTCAGTGTGGATAAGAGTTTTTTGTTGTATTGAGTACGATTTTGAATTGATTTTAACTTTTGCTTGTTTGGCTTATGTGCATTTAAAACTTTTCTATTGATTTTGTTTTGAGTTAATTTGCAAGGTGTACACACACTGGCCAAGCACAATTGGTGGCAGTTTTCAGAGAACCATATTTCCCCAATTTTAGAGGCGTTTCTTAATGTCCTGACTGATGAATGGTGTTTAGCTCCTTGGCATTTGTTAATTATTTCTGTTCTTTCCAAAATGCATGTCAGCCATGGCGCGTCAGTAGGTGTATAATCTGGCAGGTCATCATAAAGCGGCGTGGGAACTTTCTTGGCTGCAACCGTGGCGTTAAAGGTCATGTCTTCTTGCACCTATAATAATAAATATGTTCTTGATTCCGAATTTAATTTGTATTAAACTACCAACTAATAATGCACGGTTATAACAAATTTATGTTTTATTCAATATTTGTCAAAGGGTTACCTGAATAATTTTATGTGTTCCGGACGCGTTGTTGAAAAAGACGGCTTTATTATTTTCTCTTTCGATGGTGATAGTCCATTGATTAAAGTCTGTCTTAATTGTTTCCCAATTTTCTAACATCTTGGAAAAGTCTGTTCGTGATTTTTTCGTAGGAAATTCCTGGAATAAATTTCTTTGTTTTCTTTTGAGCGGCATTTTTCCTTGCCTGTAGCTTGGCAGGTTAGGAAATATAGTGGGTACAGTGCCGGGCAGAAGTCTCCATCGTTGTCGTTCAATTGTGACAACTTCCTGATTGACGATAAATGAATCTTTGCTTAAGATTTGGCTGGTTTCAAAATGTTTATCACACAAACGGTGATAATCATTATTAGGGTCAAACACTTTATCCTCCCGGATTTTAGATAAAATTTTGACCCATTCAACTGCAACCGAAGAGTCAGGGCGAAAAGTATGACACTGAACGTTATTATAGTGACCACTGTTGCATAATGGAGCAAAGCACGGTGCCATTTTACGAGTTTTCTGACAATTTTAATTACGATTACTACTCTTATCTGTGCAATTTACCTTACTTGACTATGTACGGCATATGCAGTAACGACAACTACACTCCATGTGGAAAGAGAATGACACTACATTAAAATACTGAAAGTGCCTCCTACTCCTTATGCATAGGAAATCTGTTTAGATTCATAACTAGTAGAAGGCGCGCCACATCAAGGAGCTCTGCCAAAACCTAAACCTCCACAAACAAACTACAACCTATAACCCCCATCAAAAATTTAACTAGTATATTCCCATTTATAGATCAACATTTAAATCAATTAACAGAATAATTGCATTTTGCAAAATGTGAGAAATCACATTTGAAAAGCAAAAATATAAAAATCTTTGAAATAGTTTCGGTACACCCTGCACTAAATGTCCATCGGTCTGATTCCCATATGGCCACTGCTGCTGTTGCACGTCCTCTTTATGGAGTTATAAGAATAAGCATGTGAAGAAAAGGAAACTTTGTCCGTGAACGTTATCTGTGATCGAATCTTTCTCGGGAAACTTATGCCAAGTCAAGCAAAGTCCTGCACCAAGGTTTCTTAGACAACGCAACACAGGAACGGAGAAGGTTATCTAATAGTTGACGAAATCTCAGGATATCAACTTTTTTCATTTT
>JABASD010002363.1:0-27556 GCA_019776165.1 Pogonognathellus flavescens
AAATTTTTTGAAAATACAAAATGCAAAATACTTTTTAAAAAAATTGAGTATTTTCACGATATTTTGACCGTTTTCACTAAATATTTGCCCCATGCTTGGTGCTTACGTAAACTCAAACTATTATTGTACGAGCAGAGGAAATTTCATCAAAAATGATATCATTATAAGTTATAACTTAACCGTAAATAAAGGCCTGTGCGGATTACATTTTCTACTCGCCTCTGATTGTGTTTTCATTCTTTGAGGGCAGAAAATCCTATACGGATATGTTTGTATGCGTTCTCAACACACTTTGAATACTAACAACAAACTTTCTTCATACCAATTTTCCATATTTAGACAACAAAGTCAAGTTTTCTTTCATATGATCATGTAATATTCACGTGATTACAAAAACCAAATCTTTTAATGAATAAACTTTTATTTTGTAGCAGCACCCAGAAAATACACACTGGTTGCATTCTCCTTTCATATTTTCACAATAGAAATGTTAATTAAATTTTGAATTAATTTGCGAATTCTAAAAAAAAAATACTATTTTGCGTCATATATATTTCCAGGAAGTTTATAATGGAAAAATATGTACACAAAGAAATTCACATTATGGTAATGTTTACTCACGTATATTTGCCCGCAGACAAATATTGATCATCGATCTTGACGCAGTGATCCGAGAAAGTATTCAGAGTTTGTCTTCGCTCGACGCGTTTTATATAAGATTTGAAAAGTACAGAATTTCCTTACCAGTTTTCCGTATAGGCTTCAGCAAGCTGACAAATGTGATGGGCAGCATACAAAAAAGACTTAATATCCATACGACGGCAATAATTTTGTAGGCATGTGACAACGTTTGCCATCGCCGGGAAGTGAGTGGATGGCATATCGCGTAGTATCGTTCCACCGAAATAGCCACCAGCGTCCAAGCACTCACCGACACAGACACCGCTGCAAACCCATCAGAAATAAATCATATTTCAGCTGCCATGTCAACATTTGTCTTATATCGATGTTCTTGCACTACTCTCCTCTATTCTCCTCCTAGAATTCCTTCCCCGCCTCCACATCTCAAGAAGATGCCACAAAACAACAAAAATCCTTTACCCCGTAGCATTAAAATATTTTATTGCCTTCCTAACTTATTCAACATACACTCTAAACGTCTTCAATCTTGGCAGTCATGACAGGTATCTGTGTACATACATGCACTTGCACTTCACTCCACTTTAGGTGCACTACTTACACAGTCAATTTCACTCTCTCTCAAGTCATACACTATAATTGATAACATACGTAATATTGAATAAGTACTTGATACACAAAACAGAAACAGTCAGGTTGTATGCATTGTAACTGCGAATATAATAGACATGTTCCGGATTTCATAAAAAACGCCGACATTTCTTTTTTGTTCATCTTTAGCTTAAATTGCCGTCGGCATATGTTACTTATATTTACATACATGCTTATTATTATGTAATCCATGTAACCCGAAACCTTGAAATTTGTTCCCTGTTATATTTACCTACAAATTATTGTAGGTTGGATAGAATACTCTAGTACAATGTTAAAATTGTACATACGTTTAGCTAGTAAGAATTATTTGCATTTATTTGTCATTATTTGTGCAACTTCTAAGGATTGTTTGTCAGTATATGCTTAGTATAAAATTTGGCAATTAAAATACATTTTGAGTACATATTACAATTAAATATTATGTGCCCAGACTAGGCAAACATAAGTACATTGATTTTTTACAATAATAGTTAGAATTACATAATGTATTTAAATATTATATGGTGATTCATAATTTGATTTGGTGTTCTTGATAATAATACTCTTTTAAATAAATAAAATTTCCAGAGATATTGAGCATGTATGCATAGCTATCCGTATAGGAATGTATGTAATAAGTATAACCATAAACAAAATCCCATGAACCCAAATCCGTTGAATGATCAACAACAAAATACGCAGCAGTAGAACATATTTTTTCGTTTCGTTGGACTGTTTCGTTGGAGGAAAGTAATATTCCACAATCCAGTAATGTACAGAGGGTTGACAGATGCTTGGACGCATTAAGGCATGCTCTGCATGCAAGTATGTATGTATTATGTATGTACTTATAATATATATTATATTATGAAGGCAGAGCATTGTGGCCGTGGCAGATAAAATAGAGCACTATATTTAATGCAGCAGTGTAAGTGTCACACTGTCTGCGTCTCGTCTCCCGTTCTTGATACAATGACACAAATAAAGAAGGAAAGGTCGAAACAACTTGTCTCAAGTGTTCGTAATATGTGGAAACTCAAAATAAAGTGCAGAGACACAATAAAAAATTGTAAATTCTTCTACAAAATATCATTAAACATGTGCAGCCTGTTTGAACGTTAATTAATTGAAGGTGTCATAATAGACATTAGCGGAATGATTTGTAATATTTGATTCCTATTTTTAGCTTAGCCAACATTAGAGATGATGCACACAAGATACTAATAATATTTAATATTTGCATGTACTTTTCTACTACTTTGGCATTGCAAACCGAACAAATAAACAAAGCTGATGAAATCATGTTAATAAATTGCAAACAGGTGATAAAATTCAAATCATATACAGTATCTCGTAAGACCTACATCAATCTTTTTCGAACAATGAGTTTTGGATCTTCAGAGACCAACATGTGGGCAACACTTTGAAAGAAGTAAATTTTATTCGAGACAGTAAGGAAGATAAATTGTAATCGCTTTAAAAAGTTAAAAGGCATACATTATAAATAATCTTTTGTCGCATGTACATTATTATACACATATTTTTATTTGTTCTCGTCCTTTGTCACATGGTCGGTCCTAAAAAATGTAATAAAATGTGGACATTAGAACCAGACACCATAATCGTGTAAACTTTGCCTTGCAACGTGTTTTAGTACATTCCTTGTGGTTTACCATGTTTACCCACACAACGTTTTAGTAGGTACTTTGTTGCAGAGTATTTCAAAGTCCTGCCTCTGAAAGGACAATGCATCTTTTTTTCAAGCGGAAGGATGCACATATGCATTACTTTCACTCTATTTCCAACATTATGTGATTCTTGCCCTTTACAAATCTCCGCAAATAAGTATCACCATATATACTGGTTATAAAACAGAAGTCGCATTATTGTAAAAAATATATTTTGCCTACATTGCCCAATGCCTTGTAACCCAATTTTCTAAATCATAGCTTTTACGGCTGTTTAGCATAATGCAGAAATTCTTGATGCGCCACTATAAATTTACATCTGTTCTTTTGCCGTGCCATGCTTTTTTCCCTGCTGGTAGTTTATATACCTATCGACACTTTTGCATTATCAAAAGAGTCAAAGCAAATCAGCCTATTTATATTTGTGTGAGTAAAGTATTTTCTGACTCAGTGTCTGCATGACTGAAAATTATTTAAGAATAAAGCAGCAGGAGGCAGGGGATGTCGAGTACGAGTCAAAATAGAAAAATGAGACATTTATAGAAATCTGCTGATTCTAAGTTCCCTAAGTTTCTCTTCTTTCCAGACAAAAGGTATTTCATATTCAGAAAGATAAAAAGTACCTATTTTTAAAATCCTTTTTACAGTGCCGTTCATTTTCTTAATGCGCAAAGAATTTTCTCATCTGATGCAATTCCAGTCATCGACCTGGGCCTAGAACAAAAGTTCAAAGGATATACCTAAAGTTCCAAATCTACAATAACCTTCTCAGCTTTTGTAATATTCTTTTAGTAAAATTCGTTCAATGCAGGAGAAATTCAATTGATATTGAAATTGAAAGTAAATTGATTTTTAACATTCAACAAACAGAAGCATTTTTACAAAGTTTGTATGATGTGTGAAGCATGCTTCATTGGATTCTCAATTCCACAATACTCACATGAATTCTAAAAGAGAAATTGTTATTTACGATACAAATATTTATTATGTCAGTAGTGCCAGGTATCTTGTACGCTCTATGTATGTTTATATTTTATGTCATATTGTATTTATTAGCTTGGGTAGATGTGGTAGACTGTTACAACTACAGTAATAATGAATGCAAGAAAATTCTGTTCAGTCTGAAAGCGCATTAAGGGTAAGAAAGGGAAATCTTACTTTGGTAATAAAATCCCCACACGATGAACATAAAAATCCTCCTTGGAAACATCATAAATAGATAAATACATGATGCATCGCACCTTACACTTAAGGTACACAAAACTGCAACTACTAATACTCAAAGTGAATAAGATACACATTCCTTTCTTTATTCGCTAGAAAAACAAGAGAAAAAGAGAAACAGTCAGAGAAAGCGCATTTTGTGTAGTAAGAAAAATAATAATGGTCTTTCTTGAGACTATAGTAGTGTGAATGGGTTTTATGTAATAAATACTCTGTTACAGAGTCTGGCAGAGAACCTTTTTTATGATGTGCTGTCCTCGTTTGGTGAAAGTAACAGAACTTTAGTGCTTTCAAAATTGTTATCGAGGTGTGGGTATGGTGATGCTATAGCACTATAGTACCAGGTGGGCCGTTGTTAATAAATTGTACCAGTATAGTATGAAGGACTATTTTACAATGCGTACCAATGAAGGCAAAGTCCGCATAATACATGGGAATGACTAAAAACCTTTCGCCCGTGTGTAGTTTGTGTGTAAGAGGTAATTATTACGTGCAAAAGTATTGCACATACACATACATCGACCCAAAACCATTGTGACAAGAAAATATTCGAAATTTAATTTACGAATCTTTTATAATGCATTTGAATATGGATATAGAGTGAATGTAAAATCAATGTAAAGAACCTGTATACTCTTGAGAACTTTGTATACTGTAAAAGCATGAGATGATATTATATACAACAGAACAGACAGTAACAACTTCATTGTTGAATGAAGCGACTATAATAGAGTTGGGAGAGTATATGCACAAAAGATATAAAATATTATAGGTGAAGTTGCATAACAAAAAGGAAAGAAAGGAGTATGTATGTGTGTGAAGTGAAGAAACGTATAAAAGAAAATTCCATTAAGGAAACCCAGGACGTGAATTATTCAAATCAACTGGGAGAGTTTAAAGGAAGAGAAGCAGAATAAACTAAAGAGTGAATAGGTAACGTGCACATAAAGAGCTAAATAGAGAAAAGGAACGGGAGTAAGGAACGGGAGTTGAGTGAAGGAAACTCAACTAGTAGAGAGATATAAAACGCTTCGGTTAATCAAGCGGACAACATGCGTTGTGCCAATTTTAGTCTGAAATGTTAACTGACAAATAAAATCGATGGCTTCCAATCTGCAGTAATAAAATTCCGGTTTGCTGAATGTATTTTCAGCCGAAATCAAATAAAATTTTCCTACTTGAAGAAAACCTAAACTCATACTCGTATGAGAAACCAAATGACAACTGATTACTCAAGAGAGTCTTTAGTTTTTTAATGACCTGTCAGTCACCTCAATAAATCACATTTTTCTCCACAACTCCTAAATTTGAACTTGTGACTGAGACGACAAGCAAAAGTATATAGCTGTACATATACCTTTAATACTGCAAAACCTCGATTCACCGGATAAATTGGAATAGTCAGAACAGGGATCAAAGAAAGTCAGGGACTGGATAAACAAATGCCTTCTTAAAATTCAACAAGGATATCTCAGATGTACACGTGTAACGTTTATTAACGTAGCTCCAAATATTGATCTTCTTTCAAAAACCAAATTACCTACAATCTATATGTTACAGTAAACATAGGATAATAGATGCATCTCATTTAAATCAACTTCATTAATGTTTTTGCTTTGTTTTATTTCTCAGTGCTCTATTTGAATCGTTCAACTGCATAAAATGCATTTACATTCAGGCAGAGTGAGTTGCGAATTCATACAAAGAATTGCATAGTAGAAAATTAGCATCGTGAATCTGAACTCTTTCTAATGGATAACGAATAAAAGAAAATTCACGTAGCACGTGAATGCAATCCTATACAGTTTGTATCAATCTTGCACTGACCCTGTTGCTACATAAATTCTAAAAGTTGATTATTTTCAATGAATAACTTCTCTGTTATGTGCATCAAGTAACGTGTCGTACCTACTTACAAGGAAGGTAATTAAATTAAGCATAGATAGATATAGAATAGTATGTTCAATTTTACTTCATGAGTAAGTTTTTCATACAAATTATTTGAATAATTCTCAATGCAACGAAATACTAAACTCTAAATCGACAAGGTTTATCTTTCTCCATTCAAAAGCAAACACGCCTTGTATGTATCTTTGAATATTTTTTACATGTTCTTCATGCGATTCTGGATTGGAAGGTGTTCGTTGTTATACAGAATCACACATTTTTCTGCTTATTTGAGGGGAGTGGCTTTTCCATACACACTAGTTAAGTTTCCAAAATTCACTAAAATTGATCACATTTAATTTGTTGTTATTTTAATCTGTTTGATTAATCGACATAACTCTTTGAAATTACGAATTACTTAAACATATTAAATTATTCCTATATCGTCTCTGAACTTCAATTAATTTGATTATGTGATTGGTCTTCAACTCAAAAGTATAAAGGGGGTATGAGAGTCGGGTACAACGAAAAGTGATTGTAACTGCACTTTCTCCTCATTAAACTTGTCATACAACCTCGAACTTTATGATTTAAATTATTAAACCTACGGTAGATATTTATTGCTCACCTGCTAACTCCACATGCATTATTTTTTTGTCCTACAAGGTAAAAGTCCATATTTTTAATTTTACCTTACTTTTTTCTGGAGATACATAACTTCATATTATCCATAGTGTCCTTATATATGGTTGGTAGATGAGATACTACGTTTGCTAAACAACTACCCCAGGCGAGGGTGTATCTACGTATGGGCTCACAAGGCTTGAGCCTCCCCCACCAAAATTCGAAAAAATTGGGTTATTTGGCCAAATTTATGACCGAGAGAATCATTTTTGGCCTCTGAGCCCCCCAGATGACTCTAGCCTTCCCCATTATAAATTTCTAGATACGCCCTTGACCCTAGGCACATGAAGACATTTCAAATAATGTCAAAGTACGAAAATGTAGTGGGGGCTTTGCCCTCATACGTATGTTAAATTACGTATCGTCACATTAAAATATATCGTTACAAACAGGAGAAAATTTTGAGTATCAAAACCAATAGAAGTTATCTCAGTCAATCTAAGATTTTTACCTTTGTAATTGGTTTCTTGAAGTTTCCTGCAACTACAACAACATTTGCAGCTTATATAAACAATTTTCCAAGTAGTTTGCAATTCAGTTAACTACTAATTAATCAGTAGTTTGTATTTAGTAATTTGTGATATCGAAATAAATTAAAGTGATTTTAAACTACAACTACAATTGATTGGTTGGGTTGGGTTTAGTCGAATATACAGTAGTTGAATCAAAAATAGAATTTTACCATTCGGCGTGTTTTGCAATTAGTAATTCTTAGTTTGATAGTCAAATAATTTGCCCAATTTTGTTATTAGTATACAGGTATTTACTATTTACATTACATAGGTAAACTGTAGAAGTGGGTCCGAACCAAATTGTTCAGTTCAGTAAAAAAACCAAGGCCGAACAATCATTTTGAGAATTTTACCGAACCGAACTCGAACAATTATTTCCTTAAAATTCGAACCGAACTCGAAAAATTATTCCCCTAAAATTCCAACCAAACTCGAACAATTACTTCTCTAAAATTCCGAACCGAACTCGAACAATTATTTTTTACTCCATCCTGAACCGAAAAGAACACAGAATTGTTGGAACCCGAACCGAACACCAAACAATCGGGCCCACCTCTATTATACTGTAATGATAATGATATATCATGTCTTTGAAGTAATTTCTTAAATAAAACCAGCTATGGTGTAGCTCTGGATTTTTGTATCTGTAGAAAAGTAGTATAAGAAGTTTCTGGTTTCCCAGAAGTTAACCAAACACTAGTATTCAGCTTTAACAATTGATTCAGCTCAAAGGTATTTCTTTACAAGCAATTTACGAAACTATTTTTGTAACGTCAAAGAAACATCTCTACAAGAAAATGATTTCTAGAAAAGCAATGCAGACTGTGTGTGCGATTCAAGAATGAACATTAATAAATGCAAAGTTGTGATATTTTCATTTTTTGTATTGCAGCTACAGAAATTCAGCTAAAAGACATTTTATATTTGAGATTCCATGAATTTTTGAACGACATACGTATTATAGGTAAAATATGCGTTTCATTCTAGATGCTCTTGCTTACAATCAGATTATGGAAAGCTGGAGAAGCCAATTTTCTAAGAAGCAGAAATTGTACAAAGAATGTTCATGTGAGAAATAAGAAATTCATAGAAATCGATTGTAAAATTTACTTGAAAGACGTATTGTGCTTTTGATTCTCATTGACACACTGTATATTTTATTCTGCTTGGTAAATTTTGCTGGGTACATGCTGCATTCATTTCATTTTCTGATTGGCAAATAGGACACACCAGATTTTGCTTACAGCTCAATTTACATCTGAATACGCTTCCAATGAGCAATGCAGAGTTAATTAAAAACTAAATGTTACTTTTCCTCTGTATAAAATAAAATCACGAGGTTCAATTTTCCGAATATATATATATATAGATTAAATACATGGCGTATACAGATTAAATGCTTTACAATACGTTAAAAGCTAATCACTTGTTTCAACAGCTACTTTCAAAGTAAAATGTTTATTTGCAGTGTGGTTGTTTTTGGTATCCTGCTTATCGTTAAATTTGTTTCTACCTCTCTGTGACATATCAACTTTTCACCGTTGACTTACTTATATAAATATAACCACAAAAGTGCCCTGATCAATACTAACGAGATTTCACTTTAGTTTCTTTGAGTCAAAGGTAAAGGCAATAAAGAAAGCAAAGAAAGTCGTCTATCACAAACAAGGGCGTAACAAGTATAGCTACATGACTGAAATGCTATTCGGGCAAAGCTTCTGGAAATTAGTGGCAATACTCATTGTCAGTCTTCAAACAGAACAAATTGGAAGAATTATTACAATTATTTTTAGATTAAAAAGCAAAGCCATTTTGAGTGTGAGGAGTTGTTTGTATTAGGAATCAGTTGACATAATTTACGCTCTTAGTTACGCCTCTGTAGGTCAATAATGAAACAAAATGCTTAACAGTTACATCCGCACGGTTGACTTTCACTTGCCAATTTTTACTACACATGTGTTGAAGTTAGACTCAGGTCAGCTTTCAGCAGCATCTTGAACAGAGAATTCAGAGTGAGACAACCCACGGTATATCCACATCCAGAAAGATTACTCGACAATATTTCATAGAAGGACATCCGGGATTTGAAGAAAAAGAAAGAGAAAGCGATGCCATTTATCTGTACAAACGTACTGTAGAAAGAAGCAATATTATTTGTAGAATCTTGGCTTTGCCAAATTACACACAAAGAAGTACCTTGAGCTTTATTCTCAGAACTTTTATTCAACATTTCAAAACAAATAACAATGTCGACATGAACCCAATTAAAACAGAAAGTAAAATTACCAAAGTTTCACTCTGTGCAATCTTAATGTATTTTCCCCTTCTAAATCAATTACCTAAAAAACTATATGCCTATACAACTGCCAAAAAACAAAGATCTTTCTATCTAATGTGTTTTTAAGTTACAAGTTAATTCATTTTCTCTTTCATTGCCAGTTTCATCACACATCAATAATACAATTATGATCACTGTCTTGTCTTTCCGACTATACAACCTTACTTTAATTTTATTTGCTTCAAACAGATGTTCACATTTGTAGTTTCCTGCCTGATACAGATATATTATAGTTTCTAAAGTGTTGCTGGACAAATGAAAAGCCGTGATGTTATGCTGGCCAAAATCATCCCGGTAGTAAATAGAACTTGTATAAATAACTTTCCAAGTGCAATAAATTGACAACCACTCATTTCTACTGGCAAATTTTATTTGCATCTGCACCAGGATCTACATATTTAATTATCAAGAAATTGGTTATAGTAGACGTAACCACATGTGTTTTTATTACAGCAGTATAAACCACCACGATTTAAAACATCATCGTACTTTAATGTTGAAATTTATATTCTCTACTTCATCCTATATACTTCGTGAAAATTCATGAGCAAACAAAAAACACTTATATTCTATGGATGCAACTACCGTAAATATGAGTGGCTGAATAAATAATAAAAATCTCTCACTGTAACATTATTCATGTGCACACAAATTATAATGCATTATCCTTGAGGTTTGTAATGTTCCATTTTACCTAAACCTAAAAAACACTTAAAATACCTAGATATACTTTTGCGTGTATATTAGTATACTCCGTCTATTATATTCTATTGCAACATATATATGTAAATATTGTTCTTCTGAACGCACAGACGATTGTAAACAGTCAAAACAATTACACAACATTGGAAGTTGTGTAAGTGGAAAGGTTGGAAAAGGCGTATATTATCATAAAATATAAGAAAACAACAGGACAAGATGGGCTAAACACCCACAAATGAATAGTTGAAGTAGAGAAGAGTTTTTATGGTGCAAGGGACACACGTGCCTATTAAGAATACACATAAGCTTAATATTTTATTACGTTGGCTGAACCTGTTATTTTTAGCAACCAGAGAAAAACAACACTCACAGTTTTAGCGTCAGACAATCATCGTATAATTTAGCATTCACTCACTATGTAATGCAAATGATACACAATTGCAAGAAAAGTACATTATTCGTTGATTAAACCAACAGAAACGAGCTTCATTCAGGGTTTGCTCATTTTATATCTTACAGCAACAAACTTGCAAACAAAAATATGCTATAAGGAAGGAAAACCGAAGAATGTATGTGGCGTTTGCTGTGGAAGTATCCAGTCAACTCACACAGCTCAATGTTCAATTCTTCAGTCAGACTCACGACGCCCCAACTTGAAATACGATTCTTAGAACAAAACATAATTACCTTAAGCTAGGACGGTTTGTTAGAATTGTTTACAACTAAAAGTATTTTATACCTATAGTGTATCATAAGTAGATAATGTTTCGGGAATTAAAAAACATGAGACTATTTATGTTTTAATTTAACATGTTAAAGTTTTTTAAGCCAAAAGAAATGAAAAAATGTTTTGTTGGTGCAGATGAGACTTTTTAAGCATAAAATTGCAACCATTTAATTGTCTCGTATATATTACTAAGGGACATTTCTTTCCTCACAATTGTATGTTTATCCATAACAGACATTTTTATGTGTTTTGAGCATTTCTCTGTAAAATGTACGTTGTCTAGAGAAAAGCAGATTTTTAACGGCTGACATTACAGGTACTACCAGTTTATGTCATGACTCATGACTATTAACTGCTGTTGTGGATCTCACAGTCAGTGGTAAATTATTTCGAGTGCACAATTTGTACAACGCTATTTTCAAGTGATAATCATTAGCGCTAAGTTATTATTAGTTATTTATTGCTTTGTAGATTTAGAACTTCTTAGTGTATTAATTCATTTCTATGAAATTCAGCCTAATATTCGAATAAACACTAAGAAAATGTACACTTATAACCAGATACACTAATATTATGTAACACAGTTCTTGGCTTCTACAATGCAGGAGAGCTGGTTTTCAATGTATGCGAATTAAGTTCCACTCTGTTATAAATTCAGCTGCAATATTCCACCCACTTACTTACACTCGGAAGACAAATACAAATCATGGAGTTATTAATTACGATCTTTGTTAGACAATAATTGTCAAATGCTTAGTTTTACGTAGCTCAGCAAACATAATCTTTAATAATAAATGAAGTATTTGGCATTAAGTTGCAATAAGTTTGCACTGTTAGAGTGAAGAAGATGTGCTATTTGGAAAGTTGAAACTCTTGAACTCCGCAAGAGTCTCGTAGAAACTCCGGAAAACTCGAAACAGCCATTTATAGCCAAGGGGATATCATTATATTATTGCCTTTCTATTAATAACTTCGAAGTTGTATTAGGGCTTATGGTCAACTGTTTTGTTCAGTTTAGTTGATGTCATTTTTGCAGCCATGAGACTCTGGTGGAATTTTTTCTTTTTCTATGATGTTATAAGACAAAGGAAAATGTAATAGAGAGCTCATTTAGGTTTCCGGCTTCCGCTCCAACGTTTCTCGATAATTCAAGTCACATAGGACATAACTCGAGGCTTATTCTTTCATAGTCCAAGTCACAGTCAGTTTTTGTACTCTGATTCCTTGCGACTTTTTCTTTGTTGTCACGTCAGTTCGAAATCGCTTTAATACGTAGTAGCAACTACGATGTCAATTCAAAGACGGTATCTTGAATGCCTTATGCCTAACCAACTTGACTCGGGTGCCGCTGCTATTGTAGTCAAATCATCGCTATACCAACATTATTTCCTTATAGGACTATTTACTCTTAATAAACTGTAATGAATACTTTTTCATTTCAAGTAAAAAATCGAAGTCCTTATAACTAACAATGGGCAACAGAAGCACTCTTACAATGCGACACACTCACATAAGTCCACTTTGCAAGGATCTGACTAGATTATATATCTTTCCTAGTATTTCTGTTCCTTGTTACATTACACTATTATATCAGTAAAAAAATACTCGCTCTGAAATCTTTATATCTATTCACAGTTTATACTTTCTACGTGACTACTAAAGAAACAGTTGGCAATACTAGTACAAGTGGGTGCCTACTCTGAAATAAAAATCTCAATTCATAGCTAACTGCACAGCACTGCTAAACTGCAGACCCTAGAAATACAGTCGACAATCCATTGTCGACTCTTAAAATTGAGAGTCTCTCTTTCCATAATATCGAATTCCGAAGGATCACATCAGTAGCAGCTGCAGGACAAAACATCACAAGCGGAAAATGTTTACAATGCCATTTTTTTAACAGGTCTAACTGTAAATTATCAGTTTCTGTGCATTCATTTTGTCACATTGAGTAATTATTTGAACAGTTGAAAGGATCTGTCTCCAATTTTAACATTTTTAGTCAAACTTGAAAATCTGCAACAATGCCAACGTTAGTATAATTCACTTTCAAATTCATTCTACTCTATTCGAAAGCTGCTAACATAATGCTGGTAAATATGAGCAAAAATATTGGAAATCATTACAGTACTGACTATATAGTTAAACTATACAACAGCAATTGTTTTATTGTCATTCATTTTGAAGCATTTTTAATTTTGTCTTTTATATTTCCGACTAGTTATTTAGAAGCGTCAAGTCTCTTTATGTTCGGAAACCATTTATTCATGGATATGGTGATACGAAATAATATATTTGCACTTATGTAAGTATATGGCTTTTGGGGCGTAAAAGGATGCGGTTAACTGAGAAAGCTCAGAATGCTGTATCAACGTCAAAGTATCTTCTTCATTCTAAAATATGGCCGGTCTGCTTTCTGTACTTTCTCTGCGCCCACACCGCTATTTTACTGACGATGAAGGTATAAATAAAACACATGGGGAATAGCACAAATAACACGTCACGTATCAGTAGCTATAATCGTAACCTTACAAAGATATGAACTTTGAAAGTTCCCAAAATATTTTTCGTAACCCGACCGTTCATCCGATATATTTTACTTATACCAGGCAGGCCTTATAATATTATTAGAAGCATTGTATCATTTTTGCGTCTAACATTGAAGATTACTCAGGATTAAAGGGTAGTGGTCATTGATTTATGATATAAATTCGTTGGCAGAATGTTTAGTTCCTATTTCTAGTGAAAAAGCAAAAAATAAAACAGTCACTGTCGTAATGTATAAACATATAGTAGCCAAAAGAGTCTACCTTAAAATTATGAAGATTTTATTTTAACAGACATGTGCATAAATTAACATTATATTTTTATTGAGTTAAAAAACTCACTTATAATAATTTAAATGGTTTTTTATTATTTAAAATCCCGTAATTATCTGGAATAGTATCGCTAACGATATACCGAAGAAAGGGACTTGGAAAGCTGCTGCTGGAAAAGTGCTGCGAGTATGGTTTTCTACAACTTTCCTTAATAATAGATTATTGCGGGGGTATAATATACTAGATACAGATATAATATACTAGGTATATGTAAATAGTATACTAGATATATATATAATATACTAGGTAAATATTATATATACCTAGTGATACTATAGAGCATTAAATGACATTTGACACATTATTGACACTGTATCTTTATCTAAGCTGTTTACATGCATTTTTCAAACATAAAGATACAACAAGGCATATAACTATTTTTATCGACACTGCTAAAAAATTAAAGTTGCTCTACAAAGGTGGTAATTTCCATTAGACTGGAGTTGGTGTTGCAATAAAGATAGGGCAGTTGTTCGATCCGCGTGGTGAGCACTGCACTTTTAGAAAATAGCAGAAGCACAATAATGCTTTCATCGGGTGAAATTCGGTGTGGCTGTTATTATTATTGTTACTGATTCTTAGAAAAACTCACACTCACAAGTCAGAAGCAACTAGCTTTCGTTATCTTCAAAGTCACAATGCAATGCAATACAATAGCCAAGGGACTTCAACGAGAACTCTCAGTCGTTTTAAATTCCAAGGAGTGCTGTCAATTTCAATTTAGTTTGTTTGTTCCTTTCTATAAAAAGATATTACGCTAACACCACTCCGACACTATAGACTACCGTAATAATGTGATTGTGATATATGTTGTTGAGAGTTTGAAAAATGTACGATCCTGAAATTCAAGATTCTTGGCAGGAAGTTCCTGAAGTAGACCGAATGAGAAGTCTAGTAGTGGTTTAGGTGAAACTGTACTCCATGTAAGTAATTCAAACTTCTCACAGTAAGGTTAATGCCTGCAACACCGTCAGGCGTTATATTCTTCAAAAATAGCCGCAAAACGCCAACTCGTTAAGGATGTGTTTCACTAGCGTTTTAGACCGTGTTATACGTTCAAAATCTTACTCTCGTCTTTTTGGTCATATCGAAGTCATATCTACTACAATATTTCAGCTTTTTAACATTTATTTATTATTATTTATTACATTAACATTTATTAAAGAAGCAACATTCTAATATTATACAAAAATTACTGGGTAATAATTTAAAATTATTTAAAAAATAAATTTTCATGAAAAAATGTGAATTATGGAGATTTATTTCGTAGAGAATCTTCGTAGAATTTCACCCACAGTTACTTACTAATTCGATTAACCCAATATTAATATTTGTTTTTTTTTCATAATTTTAATGTTGAAAATAAAATGTTGTTTTAACCGTATAGGATAAGTTCGTGTAAAGTTTTACCTTAGGAAGAGACGTAGTAAACTAACTAAGCACATCATATTATTATTATTATTTCCTAAGGGAATCGCATTCACATTTAAAAGAGGCCTTTAAAGAAAACCTATGAGTTCTTAAAGGATCGTATAGGTTCCTACTATCGCCAATGGGAAAAGTGCTGCGAGTATGGTTGAATATTTTTCCTATGGGACGCACCCACAGGAATCTGTCGTTTCATTCTATCAAACCCATCCTTAACCAAAAAACACAAAAAATGGAAAAATATGGAGTACGGAAATTAAAACATCATGTACGCTTTCAATGCTAAACGCGTTTCAGTTTGTAACGAAAATGTTGTATTATAGTTATAAAATATAGAAAATTAGCATTAGCCTTCCATTACTATTACGCTGGGTCGTTTCATTTGGTTGGCCGAGCAGAAAATTACTCACCGACCAACTTAGTAACGGGACACCATTGAGTTTCCATGCACAGAAATTTCAACACGTAAAACGTGTGTGGGATGGTTACAAATTACAAGTTCTCCCATGCAGGGATTCAAAAAGTATGTTATCGCCCATCCAATCTATCTGGTGTAAAACTGTGGGCTATGTCGATGCAGAAAAAATATTTGCAAATCTTCGAAGTCACTCGACAAGTGAGATAAAACCCGTGAAAGCTTGTGCAAGCAACTTTCCAGATTATCAGTTTTTTAAAATTCGAAACACGAAAAGGTTAAACTTTGTCATGCCAAGTAGAATCGCATTGACCATGTTAACCTAACGAAATTACTGGTAAACCATTTACAGTATTACAGCAATCTTGTCAGACAATGTTAACTTATTCTTTCATGTTGAATTACATAAATTTCTATCCCAATTCGCACTCTCTTTATATATGACAGTTTATCACACTGAACATGAAAACCGATATATGTGTAAAACAAAGTTATTGTATCAATTTAATATGACAGGCCACAGGTTTCTATTTGTTGTTGAAACTACAGACGCAGATCAAGATATAAAACTAAATAAAATGTTCCTACCGACTGGTAGGTGCAATATTGAATAAATATTATTGTAGTTTAAAATTATTAGATTGTGGTGTGTTTTTAAAAACTCACGAGAGAGTAATGTAATCGATTTTATTATTTGATTGTCGTATTTATTTATTTATTATATGTGTTTAATAACATAACATGAAAAATCAGGTTAGCATTACAACACAAAAAATATGCTGGTAAAACGATTGATGGTGAATGGATAAAAATATTGAAGCCTAAAAATTCTTTTAGCCACGAGTTCCCCGAAAATGGATAATGAAATGAAGATTTTTGAAAAATAGCAGATTGACTCTCTCGACACGTAATAGTTAAAATTAAATTCCTGTGTATTCAAAAACCACGTAGATAAATAGTATATATTATTCTAGTGTGACTCACGGAGACGTAACAGTTTTTAATTAACACAATTCAACCATGTTTATCAAACAATAACTTATGTTGAAATTATTATCTTCGCTCATACTGCAATAATCAACACCAATAAAATTCAATAATATTTTCAATTAAAAGCTCACATTTCCTGTTTCAGAGGGAGCATTTATTATGAAAACTTCTCATGCATTAAGGCTGGGCTTATACTGGTTGTGAGGTGGGGCATTGCGGTCCATACCCGTCCTACGTATTCTGAGTTCCCTCTTACAGCCCACAGCTTTTTACCGATTTCTTTCAAATTTTTATAGAATGTAGTGTTTCTAAATGTCTAGACATCGTTTAGTTCAAAATTTTGAGTCATTTTCAAAACTGCCGACGGCTTCAAACTTTCAATGTCACGATCTTCAAAATTTGAAGCCGTCGGCCTCTTCAAAAGTGACCCAAACATTAAATTTCGAACCAAATGATGTCTAGATATTTATAAATACCACATTCTATAAAAATTCGACAGAAAGCGGTAAAAAAACTGTGGACTGTAGGTGGAAACGCAGAATACGTGGAACGGGTACGGACTGAATTGCCCCACCTCACAGGTATAAGCCCAGCATTCATGGTAGCCATTTTGATTCAAAGACTGCAATACATCATGCAGCATAAACATGAACATACTCAAGAAGAATAAAATATGTACTTTGAAATATTAAATATGTATCAATGATCTGAGCTTTTTGGCCTATTGTCTAGGTATTAATAATTTATATTTGAATTTCTTTATTATAAATTGGATTCTCAGAACTGAATCATTTTTAAGAAATGTAATCCGATTTGCGACTGCTTTCCTCGCCTACTGAACAAAGACAAGAATGGGGAGTGCTGCAACTGACGCTACTTATACAATTCCAACAAAGAGTAAGTTACATTTACAGGTTGAAGTTGAATCTATACCACTAAAGAGAATCAGGTATTCTAATGCTCTGTAAGCTTAGTGAGAGTGAGAGGACTACCTACTACCAAAACTCAATAAATTATTACAACTGTACAATACAGATTATAGTTGTACATCGCTGTTCCTAAAATATTTCAAGCATGTGTTTATTGGACTAGGTATAATAGTCCTTGGGCAATAATATATTGTGAATCGCTTACGTATAATATATCATTATGTAGTAATCCTTATCTGCAAACAGTCGGCAGTCGTCGTTCATGATCACAAAGATGTAAAGAGGATGAAAACAATAATGCGGAATCGGGAAGGTTGGAGGTAATTGCTTGAAGCAACTGCCAAATTGTTGATGTCATTGGATTTTGTTTGCTTCCATTTACATTGCATTCCTGAGAAGACAAGAGTTAAGAACAGACAGAAGAATCTTATTGCATTAATTGAATTCGATGAGAGACTGAAGTAGTGTACGTAATATGAGGGCAGGGAAATTGCAGTCTGTTGAGCATTAAGCACCGTTATCATATAACGGCCCGATTTGACGATATTTGTATGATGTTGAAGTTTATTTTATTAGGCTGATTGCTAAATAGAATCAGAATGGAAATGAAAGGAACTTCTCTTTTCTTATTCATAGTTTATGTACAGTGCAGTGTTCTCACTCAGAGAAACTTCGCTAAAGTTTTCTTTGACATAATAAATCCTTCTTCGAATACTAAAGCTACAAAGCCAATATTGCTATAACCGGGACAACTGACAACACAGACTCACTCTACCTCCAGAGTTTCCTCTACCTTTCTGAATGTCTACTTGTCTTACTCGTACCACCAACTTCTATGAACCATTGCACGTAATTGTGGGCTTTATGAGATATTACGTACAGGGTGTGTCAGAAACACAAAGCTATTACAGCAGGCTGCAATCCTCTCCAGGTTTAATCACACAAAGAAATAAAACGTTCCGTTTTCTCTGTAATTTAAATCAGAACGAAATGGTGGAACAAAGGAATAGACTGTACCGAGTGAAGGAAAGGAATGCTTTTCTTAAATATTTCTGCGCACAACTGGCAGCAGCTATAATCACTTTTACTAGAGCCAGTTTTTATACATGTAATAATATTATCACAACTTTAAGTTTAACTGGCATGTTAACAAAGGAACGGCACGTGCACGTGCAGTGAATTATATTATTCAATCAGTGACCCGTGACTTTTGTCAAGGACAAGAAATAAAATCATGCAACTGTTTCAATTCATTTAGTTGCTGTAGTACAAATACAGGAAGCTGAGCAAACATACGTACCTAACAAAATAAGTTCAGAGTAATGATATTTCGTAACATTAACAGGTGTTAACTTTACGACAGACAGAACTGACAAATCTGTCCGAAAGTTATAATGGAAATGTTCATGAAATTTTGAAATATGTCAGCATCTGCAAATGGATTTCTTTTGCTGTCAAAATATTTGAACTGGACTGCACCCAAGGCAAATGCTATTGTAATGCCGCTGAATGCAAAACTTTTCTATCGAATTTATCAAATAATTTGATATATTAAGACAAATGTGCAAACAATGTTGGCCCTGAGAACCTCTCAATGTCTAACTGTGTCACTTTGTCAATGCGGGCCTTTGTCCACACTCTTACATATTAGTTCGACCGAAAACTTGCTGACTGTGTTTCAGAAATGTTAGTTTGCTCCAAAACTCTTTCAAGAAACTTTGTTAAATCTCGGTTTACATTAAGTATATATTTTTTGCCTTCTTTCCCTTGGCTATTTACACTCAAACAACCCATACACATTTAGGATGATGAGGGTTTTACTAAAGTGCATTTTCTATGCACGGGAGATTTGCTGAAACTGAATTCGCGATTTAATTTCGAACGTTCAATTGCGGTCTGTCAGTCAGTTGGGTCATGGTCACAAATTAGTTGCAAAACGTTTACATAAGAGTCGGTACAGTTACAGTAGTTTCATCCGGTTGGTTTTCTAGCTACCCTCCGGTTGTCATTGCCACACTTAATACCTAACAGTTTCCTACATGCAATGCAGCTTTGAAGAGTTAATATTTGCCATGATTGTAAACATTATTTTGGATTACTTCTGAAATTGTCATATATTCAGTTTTAGAGTGAAGTCAATTTGGAAATTCAATTATTATTTCTTTCCTGGGTATTAAGTTAAGAGCACTCGTGGCAAACTGTATGCAAAATGTACAGAAGTTGAAGATGTTCGAGGTCCTAAACTGTCTCTTATATGTTCGATATGAAAAGAGGACCTCTCTCTCACTCTGCCCGCAGTAACATTATGAGGACAACTTAGTACAGATAGTAGCATTATTATATTCGACTAAACTATTATGACAACGCAAACGTATCTATTTATATATATGTAGCATTTGATATTAAAATCGATACTTCTGTGGCAAACGAGAGACTCAAAGAAAAGAGGACGAGAGAGAAATGAAAACGATTACCTACGAGAAGAAGATAGTATGAAAGAACCCAATTTAATTTAATCGGAAGGTTCGAATTATTGTACTGAACAATTGTATGTGCCACAATGAAATTAGTTGAAATGTCATGAGGTCTTGACATTTAATGATTCAGTCATTCTTCGATAAGAAATGTGTGGGAGTGCATCAATGTACAGCACAATGGTACAATACAGTACAATACAAATAAACTACATTTTTGTTCTACTGACAAAACTGTTCTACTGACAAAACTGTTCTATTATTTGACAGACCAGAAGAAGGTGGTGTCAGGCGGTGAAATGAAATCAGATAACAGGATATCAAATGGAATTTAACAGTAATGGATAATGTAAAGCTACTCAAGTTTCTCATCCTGTCCCGTATTTATTGGTTAGCAGATTATTGATTTAGAGAGGCAGAGAGAGGATTTTCCGGAAATTTACTACCGACTGCCTTGAGGATTTCCCTTGGTCGTTAGATGCCTATATTTTCCCTTTCACATACACACAGTCGTATAAGTAGGTAGCCCTCTTCGATAGAAAATACAAATATTTTGGACTGTTTGGCTCTGTATCAATATCCCATTTGGCTTCTGTTGAAGTAATGACATGAAATACCGGTTCAATAGTAAAAACGAAACAGACCATCCCTATTTTACCGGGCCGTTCGTATTTACGCCGGAGTTCTATTTCGGAGAAAGCTTTTCCTTTCATTTGGCTTTTCCTTTTCTCAACAAAAAGGGCGATGACGATGAAAGTTATTACATCCCAGTTTCCAGCCACCAAAGCTCCCGGTCCAAAATGTCCAGAATGAAAAACGGAATGTGTTTTTCCTTACTGGAACATTAGCAGCGCAGTTACACATGTTCCGTGACCTTATGTACCTGTCTGTAAAAGAGAGAACATTTTGTCAGTCAGCAGCAAAGATTTCAGTTTTATAGGGCAGTGCTGAGATTTCATAACACTTAAAAGCCCTACACGAACATGAACAAGACTACTAGAAGCAAAGAGAAGGAAGAAAATACTTTGGCTGTTGTGTTTCGTCGACTTTTACAAACAGTATCTGTGATCTTCATAATATTTTCAGCTTTGGGAGTTGTAACTGTAAGTACTCTGATAAAGTCGAGTGTTGTAAAGTCGAAAAGGAAGTTTTGTATGACTTGCTTATAATAGTATAGCTCTTATCAGTTGTACTTACTGCGCATTACCATTATTACTGTTACATTTCAACTGTAGACTGATGTAAATTACCCCGAGTACACACGGCTTTGTACTGGCTACGGTTATTATGTCAGTTTAAATGAAAAATGCACAAGGAGCAGAGAGTATATAACAACAAAGTCTTCAATCTAATCGAGATAATAATATGATCTAAGTATTCCGTCATGGAAGGAGACTTGCTCCTTTCGTATTATTTATTTTAGTTGGTTAAAGCCCGAAAAGGCAATGAAAGGTAACTAAACACAACCAGAAGAGCACCATAACCCTTTTATGTGCTATTACGGAATAACGCCTCCATTCTGCAGATAGACGACATTCTAGGTTTCCACTTCCGAGGCTGTCTCATACAGGACTCAAGTGCCTTACACAGCCACAGTTAGTTTCTCATTGTCAGTTGGAGCAAAGGCGTTTCTGCTACACTGTGAAATTTTTTAAGTTTTACCGACTCAACTGAAAGACTTCTGTGTGAGTCTGCAGATACTAACGGCATACAAAAATAGGTGTTATTGTCCCAGAGCTTTCTCCCGTAGTTAGGTAACTTCACTCACGATAAATAAGCGTCCTGTTCTCCCGGTTCTCTGTGTGTGAGCCTCGTAATAGTTGTGTCTCCACTGTCATGCCTTCTTCCTGATAGTGATTTAAGGTGACACAGACAGTACTCATTGTATTACGTCCGTCCAACTTATCTTGATGCACTTCGCCTGTATTTTACAACACCCCACCTACATAGCCTTTAAAGTGCTCCGTCAATTCATCAAATAGATATACTCTCCGTTACAATAAGGCGACTTGGTGCTTCTGATAGTTTCACCGTGTCGTTAAAAGGCAACCATAGCCAGAATCGTGATATAACCATGGGCCAAACACTTCCGTTCGTAAAAGGAATCCAAATGATCCAAAAGGCCTACATCGTCCAACTTCAATTGCCTTGAATGGCTTACTTAGCGTATCTATACACTTTGGCATTTTTTAAGCTTTTCAACAGACAATGACTTGTGAGAAAACTATCATATGAGTGTTTGTTTGTTCATTTCATGTGGAAATAACTTGTTTTCATCTAAAAAAAACTCCAGATAAAAATTTTCTCAACTAGAGGCATCACCCCGTTATTAGATTTGTTAAAATATTAGTACCTAAATAACTGCTATATGTTTTACAAAGAAAAATTCCAATTCAGAATACCATGGACAGAATATTCTGACAGCTTCTACCAAATTCCTGGTAACTTTCTTTTAGCATAAAAACTTTATTTTTAATTAACGAGAGAATCCTTGCCCCGGCACTACAGAACAAGTTGTATTAATCATTTTCACATTGTGATATGGCAATTTTCTAACACTAACATTATTGCTCTACTTCACAATATTAAATCGCACTCCTTACGAGCTCATGCTCAGAGTTTACGTTAAGGTTGACTATTCCATCATCTCTATACTTAAAAATCAATCTGTAAAATGATCCACTATTGCTTCACTGAAGGAAATCAATTAGAGAGGAATTGTTCGTAAAACTCCTAATTTTCACACAAGTTTCTGGAAAACTTTCTCCGAGAATAAAGTAAGCCGAAATTAGTACCTATCAGTATACGTATCAAGTGTAAGAGTAAGCCATAGAGGCGCCAATCGATATTACGGCATATTAGCCACAATATCAAAGCATTACATTCCACTTGGTTATTTCTGTACTTACTTACACCACAATCCCTTAATATACTGGTCATATAACTCACAATATCCAAACTCAAAAGTCTGAAGTAAGAAATGATATCACGGCGCTGGGATCGAATAATCTGAAAATCGGCGCGAACTACAGTTTCCCTACTTAAAAGCATTACAAAATGCAATTAACATAATTTTAGAAAAACATTTATTTCAAGTTTTACTTTTTCGAAAATTAGAAAATTACTATGTTATAGTTTGAAAGCATCAATTAAAGCATTGTTTTTCAAATGGTTTGCTTTGTCCCTGGTTGCAAATCCGGAAATAATGGCTCCAAAGCTCACTTGTTTCTCTTTCCACGAAAAGCTGACGAACAGCTACGTGAAGTGTGGTTGTCAAATATTCCGAAAAGAAAAGACTCAAAATGGAATTTCAAAACTTCAAGACTGTGTCATTTACATTTTGAAGATCAGTTCATTGTCAAATATTCTACAGTGACAATGAATGGAAAAGTAGTACACTCCATGCCCCGAAAACATTGGACGCTGACCGAAGATGCAATTCCTACACAGTTTTCCAGGTGCAATTTGCCAAAATATTTTGATAAAATAACAAGAAGGAGGAAAATTCCCTTTCCCAGACAAAATACCCAAGCAACAAATACAGAAGATGATAGTGGGGAATCAGAAGAACGAATATTTTCATTCCAGATGTTAGTTAAGGAAAAAGAAAAAATAGCTTTGCCAACAGATAATTGGATTGTTCGTGTATTAAACCAAGAAAGTCAAATCAAATTAACGCAATTAAATGAAGTTGAGAGCGAGAATTTACTTCTAATTAATAAGCAGATTGTGGTAAGAACATTTCAATCAAAATATTTTGTTTCAAACAACTTTTTGCGATTGTGTTTTGAAGTATACATATATGTAGGAAACCCTTATCTCTAATTTGTTGTTTAACTACCTTTTTAAAATAGATCGACGAGAATTTACAACCTAGAGTAATTGCATTTGGAGTCGATGTTACTGCTCAGTTTAACAATGCAATAACCAGTGTTGAAGACGTCAATCAACTGCTGAATACGATTCATTTGGCGCAACATTGTCCAGGCATTTCAAATTATGAAAGCATAAGAGAATGCAAGACTGGACTTAAAAGGCAGCAAACTTGGTATTCAAGTAAATGTGAAGTGATATCTGACAAGTTGTGCATTCATTGTCAAAAGTTCAAAAAATATCTCACGGTTGTTTTTAATCGAGAGAAAAACAAACTTGATAAAATCAAAAGAAAGCAATCAACTCCATCAAGCCCTTCTAAAATCAACTCTTATGTAAAATCTTTAAAGAAGAAAATCAACAGCAAACAAAGTAATCTGAAAAGAACGCAAAGAAAATTAGCTTCAGTAAAACTAGGATTCAAATTACTGAAAAAGCAATTTAATGAACTGTCTGAGACCAAATTAATTGACGTTATCAATAATGAAATAAACATTCCTCATAACATGAAGCTTGGCATGATAACTGCTGCAAAAATTGCGAAGGCTAAATCAAGCACAGGTAGAAGGTGAGGGTAAAATTATTATTTTTATACATTTTTATTTCATTTTTATTTAATCTAATATAAATTTAATTTAATATAAATTTAATTTCGAATTTAAATTTATTGAAAGTAAATAAAGCTAATAATTGTTACCTTACTTGTACAGGTATGAAGCAGATTGGTTACTTCAGTGTATATTATTGAAAGTAAAAAGTCCAAAAGCCTACAAACATTTGCGAGAAAACAAAATGCTACCCCTGCCGCATCCAGCAACACTTCAGCGTCTAATCGGTGCTATTCCCTGTCAATTCGGATTTTCCGATTTCTTGTTCACCGAGATGGGTTGTCAAAACAAAGGAAAGAATAAACAAGACAAACAAGTTGTAGTTTCATTTGATGAAATGAAAGTAAAAGAAGCCTGCGATTTTGATAAAATCAATATGCAGTTTCAAGGCTACATAGATTACGGGGAATTTACTGAAGAGTATCTTCAAAAATCCAAAAAGGAGAATCTATTCGCAGATCATGCATTGGTGTTTATGGCTAGATCGTTGAATTCAAAATGGGTACAATGTATTTGTTTTGTATTTATTTATTATATATTATATTAAAGTGCAGTACTTTATTTTGAAATATTTGTTATGTATGCTTATAGGTTCAACCGATCGGGGCCTTTGCAAGTCGGGATGCAGCCCCGGGATTTATACTGGCAAAAATGTTAATTAGTTGTATTGTGAAATTAGAAAATGTAGGATTCGAAGTTCTCAGCGTGGTGTGTGACGGTGCAACTTCAAATAAAAGTTTATGGAACATTCTGGGTATCAAAGGGGACTACGGAAATGTAAAAAATAAGGTAATACATGCAAATTAGATGTTTTTCTCATAATTGCTATATATGTCCAATATTTGAGCATTGTGTTTTTTAATTAATGTTATGATTTTTACCTACAGATACAACATCCTTGTGACGAAGATCGATTTCTATACTTTCTCTGCGATGTTCCACATATTTTCAAATGCATAAGGAATAATTTTAAAACACACGGAACGAAAAAAGTAATGTATATACATTGTAATGTTTTATATTTGAATTCCTTTGAGCAATATTATTATTAACCATGTATCTAATAATTGTATTTAATAGTTCAAGGGGAAAGATATACACTGGGTCGTTTATGAAACTGTTTATAATGAGGATAAATTGAATTCGTTACGAGCTGTGCCGAAAATAACTAAAGCTCATATAAATCCAAATAATTTTCAAAAAATGAGAGTTTATCTAGCAACTCAAGTGAACATTATAATTCTTATTTAATATACTTCAACTTAATTTATTCACTGTTAATTAATTGATTAATTCTCATTTCTTTAGATATTCAGTCGTACTATGGCTGACGGTATACAGTTTTACCGAGAACATAAATGTTTGAAAAACCTTTCTGGATCCGAAGCAACGGAAGAGTTCACAAGAAAAATGAACGACTTATTTGATGCTTTGAATGTTACTTTACCGAAACATGGTTTGAAGCTAGAATCGGAATATTACCAGGTATATGTTTTTACAATACTTTTGTTTGATTAAATATTTTTATCCTCTGCGTTTTAAACAAATATTTAGATGTGTGATATAATAAACTGTATGTTTTCTTTGCTCAGACAATTTTACAGTTTTTAAATCTGTTAAACGAGAACGAGGATTATAATGATTTTGCAAGCCCACAAACTATGGGTTCATTAAGAGTCACCCTTTCTTCAACAAAAGAAATTATTGTTTATTTGGTCAATACTGTAGGCTACATTTACGTTCTAACTTCCAAATTAAATCAGGATTGTCTTGAAGTAAAATAATATTATTATGACTTCGGATTGTTATAAAATGGGTATGAATATATTTAAAATAATACGTTAATTGTTTTATAGAAATTTTTTGGAATTGTCCGATCCATTAATGGCGACGACCATCATCCAACGGTAATCAGCTTTCTGCATTTGTTCCGGTTGCTGTGCATATATGTTCCCACTACCCAACATTTGAAAGGAAATGTTAGAACGACTGAAGAATACTCTTATACCTTAGTTGATTACTTGGATGTGTTACGAAAAGGAAAGAAGCAAAATGCAATCACTTCGTTGGGAAAAAGAAAAAAATATGAAGATGAAATTTTGAAAAAGATTGTGGAAGATTTTGAAATCAACGATACTATTAGTTTGGATCACTCATACGCAAAAACGGATTCTACTAATTGTGTAGCCTTTCACCTAGCAGGATATGTAGCTTTTAAGGCTTCCAATTTTACCAAATGTGTCAAATGTATTAATTCTCTTACCGTTAGTGACTATCCTTTTTCTAATGATTGTTTTTTTAGCAAAATGAAAAACCTAGGGGGTCTTAAAGTCCCATCTAAATCGTTGTCTGATTTTATAATCAAAGTTTTAGAACCAGCGGTGAGATCTAATTTAGAAATCAAAGCTTTATTAGGTGACGTAGTGAAAGATATAATTGCGTCCATCGATGCAATTCCTGGTAACAGCTTAGGCTGTGATATACCGTCGCATTCTGTTGATCTTGTTGTACAAATCGTTACGTATTACATAACGATTAGAATGTTCTTCTATTGTCGAAATATTAGTAGAGTTCCTTTCATCGAGTACAGAATGTAAAAAGAAAATGAAGGAAGCAAAATTGAAGTAACAATGAGTAATTTAAGCTTTAAAATTATACATATACCTGGAGCTTAGCCCCGAAATTGATTGTTTGAATTGAGTCAATTGATGAAAAAATGATTCCATTAAAAATCTTAATCGTTTAGCTGATAATGTGGTTCATAATAATGATTCATCATGATAATTATTTTACTTTACGTATGTTTTTACATGCATTATTATAAAAATTCAGATGATTCGTTCCGACAGCCATCTAGTGATTTTATATCATTGCTTACACCCGCCACCAGATATGAGTTAGATGACCAGTATATTAAGGGATTGTG
>JABASD010002364.1:0-27551 GCA_019776165.1 Pogonognathellus flavescens
ACTTGAGAAGTAGATACAGACGATAGAGAGCTTAGAGGAGTTGTAGAGCCAAGAGACGGCAGAGAATGAGTACCCCTATTGAATTAATTCGTGATTGATGAGTTTGTACAGCCACAGATACTGTATGTAGGAAATATAATTTTTTACTCATAGCTACAGTACACCTGAAAGAATAAATTACACTTGCGTGATACTTACAGTTACAAGATAAAACCTATACCTTGGGAAGATCTAATCTGAATTCCTTTTTTACAACTGACCCCTTATAATAATCAATAATTGCATATTGCAATGTGTCATAAACGACTACTTTGTAACTGGGTTACAAACTGTCAAGATGATGATTCCTTCGATCATTGCATCTGTAACTTATCACTAAATTAAATCGGATTGAGTGAATAATATTTTATGGTTGCACTTCGTAATATATGTACCTAAATAATACTCTATGAATTTTGAAATACGTAATGGTCACACCTTTCCTTTTGGCAGAACGAGTAGTGGTTGTAGTAGTTGGCGGAACTGGGGCATTGAGTACCGTGGCAGTAATAGATGCGTGGGACGAATCGGTTTCTGCCTTGTTGTGGTGTACATGAGTTGGTGACGATATTGATGGTGGATGATCCGACGAATTCGGAGGTACTTCGTTACTTCGTTTCTCATCCTCCATTTTTAATTAATTCCTTAGCTGCAGTAAACCCAAGTATAAATTGTGAGAATTCTTTATTTGCCTTTTATCATCAAACTTTCTACTGGTTTTGGATAGGAAGAATAATCCCTTTTTTCCTTTGGTACTTTTCCACAGTTTTGCAATTTCCAGTTTTGGCAGTTGCAGTCTTTTGTGCTAGAACTAAGCACATACTTTGAGATTGCCAATTGGATCATTGTTTTTGCATTTAGAGAGTAACATACCTCTAACTACAAAAGTAAGTAGTTTCTATGGAGTTTATCTGCACGCAGTTAAACGTTAGTGCTTTTCCAGCTGTATCATACAGTGTAGCGGCTATGGTAATCATATCGCATACCAGTAGCGGCAACCAAGCCAGAAGAGAATAAAAATTGGACATGACAGTCTCTCATTGATGTGTAAGAGAAGGAGTAAATTACCCAGTAGTGTTATTCTAACGTATTTCTTTGAAATGCTACTAGTGATTGTCATGAGACAAAAATTAGAAACTGTCTCATTCATTTGTTTGCTGTTTACGTAAACTTGCGATGTTTGCATGAGTCTTAGAATAGTCATAAATTCCCAAGATGCCAACGTAGGTAGGTACCTATAATAATTAACAGGAATTACTATGATTGAACGAAGAATGTGTTTCATGCAAGCGTCAAGCGTTGTCTCGCAGAAAAGAATGCGCAATCCACAATAATAAACACATGCACGTAATTCGTTTATAGATAATTGAATTAGAGATGAATAATATTATAATGTGAATGTGAAGTAGCTTTGAAGGAGGATGGCTCATTCGTATTTTACATACACAACTATTACAGCCCAGAGCTAATTCCAGACCAACACCAACAGCATAATTATAATGTATGCTTCCTGTTAAACGATCAACATTTTCTAGGCTTTTACTTACAATAAAAGTAAACTTAAATCGCCTTATTTCGTGTTATGTAGGATCTTTACGATTAAGTAAGGATGACGAACATTCTTGTATTGATGTGTAATCTAATATACTTATGGTGGTGGTGCTTTGACTATATACAGTAGTACTACATTCCAGTAACTGGCTACAACAAGTAATAGCTTCTTCGACTGTTAACTGGTATCATAAAAGTGCCAAAGGCATTTCTGAAAATATTAAGAGCAGAATTGTACATAAACGTCAGCTGCCTTTCTATACGTGGTCTTCAGTTTTCAGACTTGGAAAATGTGATGTGATTGAACACTGACGCTTCCAAGCTGGGAGCAAACATTTTATTACATTACATCCATTTACAACATCAAAATCTTACTCGTCTTCAGTGAAACTAAACTATAGTCTCATTGTTTTTACTAGTTCTAACTTCTAGGTAAACTACTTTACGTAGTACAATGAGTGCGCTCCGTACGATCTTTAAAATGTAACTGTCGATAAACTTACGACTAATTTAACCACTAGCCTTATATGACTAATGATGTAATGAAAATATTAGTGTGATTCGAGTCAGAGTTGCACTAATCATGAATGAAGAAAAGAAGATTACGTTTGTGTAAATATACCCAAGCTGATCAATTTTAAGATACAAAAATTGTTTGTACAGTTTTTATTTGTTCACAGACGTAAACGAGACAATTTGTTGCATTAGTCGATCTATGTAAAATATAGATACAAAATTGGAAATTGAGTGAATAGTTTATCAGGAAAGAAAAATGTACATAGGTATATTTCGCTATGCAGATGTATTTGAAAAATGAATAGTTACTAGTTAGTGTAGCTAGGTACATGTATGACTTTTCTTACACGAGAAATTTTATTAGCATTCCACTTGCAAAACTAACTGCTACTATGTGTAAGAAACTCATTTAATGAAAATGGTAAACCTTTGTATTACATTTCAAGCCAGCTTTTTATCGAATGAGTACTAGAATCATGAATGAAATCAGTAAAACATGCTCATGCATATAAGATGCTTGTGTGCAATTATACTTTTTCTTCAAATCAATTTCAGCATTTCATACTGACCGAACAGTTAAAAGATTTTAAATTCGTGTTCTCTTTAATATTTACACCAAGAATTTATTGTTTGTCGATTACAAACGTCCACGGCGAAAAACGATGATTCTAGGTGATTCTGCCCTGAAAATGTTTATTGCGTCATAAAAATGAGTCATCTAACATCAAATAATAGTTTTGAAGGAAAATGCAAAACTGAGAATAGCAAATAAAACGGGTAAACCCCTGTCAGAATTTCACGAAGTCGATTTTTAGTGAGTTGTTTGATTTACATTACTGTATACTGTTCACCCTACGTTACATAGCTAGTAGTCATTCTTTGCATTGTATTACAAACAGAGCAACTACTACGTGGGATTAAAACCAAAATAGCTAAGAGCCAATAAAGGTAAGTGAAACGCGTTTGTAAAACCTTGTGTATGTTGCTTGCGCATAATTACATTACATGAAGCGAATAAGTTTTACTTTTACGAA
Source organism: Pogonognathellus flavescens (assembly GCA_019776165.1). Lineage (NCBI taxonomy): Eukaryota > Metazoa > Arthropoda > Collembola > Entomobryomorpha > Tomoceridae > Pogonognathellus > Pogonognathellus flavescens. The sequence continues at coordinate 3,141 of JABASD010002364.1, forward strand.
CACGTAACCATTTCATGTTCTCATAATCGTATTATATAATATGATAATTATCCCTTGTGGCACTTACTCGCATTAGTACGCTTCGATGATGTTATAACTGGTAGAACTTGGGAGCAGAGGACTAATAAAGATTTTCCACGTTAACTGCTCCAGTTGCCAATCATTTCTTCAAACTAGAGACCTGCTTAGCTTAGTCTCTATACGAGTCAAAACTCCCCATCACCAAACCCTTGGCCCGTTTTGTACAAGAACATCGTTTTAAGATCATGAGACTTTTATTTTGTGAAATACAATGAGAAATTCGGGAGAAAGTATATATACCTATTTAAGCTAACATTAATTTTCAATCAGGCACAACTTCAGGTTAGATACTTCAGTAACCGTTCGGTTTAACATTTGGCCAGAGCTGCTATAATATACTCTGAACATTGAGCTTACTGTGTCATTCTAGCCATAATTCTATTAATGTATTTGCGAAATTGCAAATTTTCAGCTTTTTAATGCTGTTTTGCCGTTTATTTCAGCTTTTGGTCCGCTATTTTGTTTCTCCGTTGAATATCGGTATTTATATTGTTTCGTTAATCTGTATTTGCGGACGATGGCATATGAACTTTTAAACGGTTGCTCAAGCAAGTCTCTGGTTGAAACCAATAGTTGCATACCTTGAAGGAAACCAGAAGGAATTCAATGAAAATGTGGAACGAACAGCTTTCCTACAATGGAAGTAATGAAATTGTAACAAACTGTATGTATTATGCAATAGGCTTGTCTGGGTGTAAATGAGATTTTGTTGTTCGTCATGTTTCCTATTTACTGGAAATTTTTAAAATGCGTATCACCACAGACATTATGAAATTGCCAAGAATCTATGACTGACCAATTCGAAGTAATATCAAAGTAATAATTGACCAGTCATGTTACATCATTGTATGATGTGTTGAAAATGATTTATTAATCCTTTCGAAGTACACATTATGAATGAGACATTAAGAATTATAAGTATTCGCAAATAAGTAGTACCTACTATAAACATCTACACATAAACATCTACATTATTATTTGTTAAACAAAAATATAATGAAAATGTAACAAAGATGCAAAGTACTTTTGAATAGTTTGCATCTAATACGCATACTCTGTACACACGATATTAATTTGCAAGGTACTTTGTTTAGATATTTCAATTAGTAAGTACCTACGCCAAATTACAACCTTTGAAGTGACAGCAATGGAATTTATAATTAAAAAGAAGGGGCCTATAACGTACAGACTCTTCATTTTTAATTATAAATTCCATAACTACTTACAGACGGTAAGTAGTTATTGAGATGAGATAAATGTTGTTTCACATGCAATTACAAATACTCAGGCATGTATTTCTTAAGGACAAAGCCAGAACGCGTCATATTGGTGATTGGCAGAATGACAATGACAGATTCTTAGAAAACTAAACTCTGCAGTATCAGAAATCTTTGATTGCTACTTTTACAAACACTGACTTTCCATCTTTCAATTCAGATGGATAGGTACAAACGAAATATGGAAAGTTGGCTATACATCACACGTATGAAATTAATCTAGATGCAAGCTTCTATACAAATAAAAAAATTGCCTCTGTAAGAATGTAGAATTTTTATTTAATTGCAATTCAACTAATATATCATCTGCTAAATTCATATTTATAATACTATTTTTATTAACTTATCAAATAGATGTGAAGTAGCAATTTTTCGGCTTCTATCTTTCTTTCCATTAGCATTAATTTGGACTTTCTTATAGCTAAGTTAATTATTTCTAACGTAACTCCGAAGGTTAAAAGTCAACATATTAACTGAAAATACTATATCATCAACAAAATCTCATATCTATTGAAAGTAAAGCTTAGATATTTAATGTTAGAGAATGTATTCAATTTACTGTGTAATCGTATGTAATCTTAGTAAGCCAAGATGATATTTAGTGAGTTGAATATAAACCTAGGGTAACTAATGTAAGAATGCAGATTAGGTAGAGGCAGAGAGAACAAAGTTGGGTTGGTATCATGAAAAATAACAAGTTTTATTCCTGCTAGTAGTTGGCGAGCCCCATCTGCACACTCATTGAAGTTCTTGGAGGCATTTTATTTGCATCATAGAGTCGGGCAATGAATAACTGATATCTCTTGTGTTCGCATTGGTACTAGTCATTAGTACTTATTGTTAGCTTAGGATTAGTGAAAGCCCCAATATGTCAACCTCTGTTGCAAAAATGCAAAGAAATAAACTGTAAATCGGCAGGCTAAAATTTTGGTTTTAGTGAAACAAATATTGAAGCGATATAGTAGTAGTTTCATGTAAAACATAATAATTTTGTATCTTTGCAAATCCTTATAATGAGGCTTGAGACTGCGTTTGTAACAAATCGTTTATAATGGAACTCGATTGTGTTGCTATCATTATTGTTATTTTAACCTATATAATAACAGGTTAACAGTAATCTGCAAGATTTTTATAAAGATTATTATTGTGATTTCATATAAACACAGATATGGGTATACGTATTAACATTTGTGTCAATGCATGTATTATGTCAATGCACAAACACACATCTGCCATTTTGTTCATATCAATAATTTCATATGGTAATCGATAAATAGAATCGCAAAATATGTACAGTTTGGATAAATTTTACACACCTACTTCTTTACAGCACATATACCTGTACACTGTACATAGTAATACATTGAATTAGTTTGTCACAATAATCTATTCTACAATTGCTAATCTACAGATAATTTTCAGATATTTGACACCTTTAATTGTCATCATTGATGTATCTACATCAAAGCTTTACATAACTGTATAACATGATTAAAATGACTTGCCTATAAATAATGCAGTAAAAGTTTACCTGCTCATTTCTATGCAATTTGATTTTTCTGAACGTGTCAAATATTCGGCTTTAACATGAAGTCATTAAAATCCCCAGGTTATTTTTTTGTAATTTTGTGTCTTACAATTAAACTTGCAGTTAATGTAGACACTCAAGAAACATTTACTAATCCAATATTCGATGGGAGGTCCGCAGACCCCTTTGTACGAAAAATCGGAGACTTTTACTATTTACTGCTTTCCACTAATCAGGAAACGGATATAACTGTGTATAAGAGTGAAGAGCTGACCAATTTCAGAAATTGTGAGTCCAAAGTGATATTTACGCTTCCGATAGGCTACGAAGCAGTATGGGCAGCAGAAATGCATTTCATGCACGATGGAGAGCTTTACATGTACTTCGGTTTTCGACCAAGTGTTCCGGATTCGTCTCACAGGATGTATGCGATGAAAGCAGATGACCCAAATAACCCGATGGGAACATGGGGTCCTCATATAAGGTAAAATTTTATTTTGTAAAAATATTTGCACGATCGCTTAAGGACCTTTTGTTTGTCTGCTTTGTTATTTTATAATATACTTTGTAAGAATTCAAACAATTATTTTGGTTGTGGGCAACTATTTCAATGTTGACTAATATTTTGAAGGATCATGTCTGAATTTGACGAACCTGCAGTAGATGGGACCATATTGAAGCATGGAAACGGAAAGATTTATTTCGTATGGCCAGTACAAAACCGATTGCATGTGACTGAGATGACGGATCCCGTCACAATTGTCACCGAGAACAGGGTGCAAATTAGAGAACCCTCTCGTCCTTGGGAATGTGGAATACTCGAAGGAGTTTTCTTCATTTACAACCGAAATGTCTCATATCTCGTCTTCACAGCCTGCTTCACGTTTGGTCCTGACTATAATCTAGGACTGATGAGTATTGACGATGACAAGGACCCCATGGTAGCCTCAAACTGGTGGAGTGGAGAAGAACACGTTTTCTGGAGAAACGACGATGAAGATGTAATACAAAAGTTTTGATACAAAAAGATTACAAAATTTACTGTACCTAACCCTATCTTTTTCATGCAATTTATTATTCTGTTACAGGTTTATGGCCCTGGACACCCTTCTTTTACAGTCTCACCCGGTATTATATTTTATTACAAAACTATATCTAGATCGGAATAATTATTAGTATAATAGTGCAGTGGTGATGTTTTTGTAACAATTCGTTTAATATTCACCAATGTGCACATGTGTGTAAATATAGATTCTGTATTTATTATTGTGTTTTAGACGAAACTGAAACTTGGATGATTTACCATGCTTGGTCGACGAACCCTCTGGCAGGTTTTGACAACCGAATTGCTCGTCTAGAAAAAATATCTTGGGGTGAAGATGGAAAACCAATATTTCCCAGACCGCATGGATATTTTACTCCCCAACCACTTCCCAGTGGCCAAAGAATAATATCTACTAAAACTACATTCACAAATCCTCTTGTCAATGTTAACTCAGCAGATCCATGCATAACTCTAGTCGATGGATACTACTACCTAACTGTCTCTACCAAATCAGAAACTCAACTTACCTTATATAAGAGTAGAACATTGACGAATTTCAGAAATACTAATTCATCCATTATATTCACCGTGCCGCCTGGATATGGAAATGCTTGGGCATCTGAAATGCATATTATGCCAGATGGAGGACTCTACATTTATTTTTGCATGAGTCGAGACGGCGAGACCCACCGATCGTATGCCATGAAAGCTGATGACCCTTTAAACCCGTTAGGTTCATGGGGACCACACATAAGGTAATTAATTTATATACTTTTATTACTATAAATGCAAAATGCTGTTGCTGTTTTGAGAACAGGCAAATATAAATTGTAGTAAATGATAAACAATATAAAATTATACATAGACTGATGCCTGATTTGGAAATTGGGGCAATTGATTTGACACACTTTCGTCACTTCAACGGAAAAAGTTATTTCGTTTGGTCTCAGTTCCCTGAACTTTATATTGCTGAGATGATAAACCCAACAACAGTTTCTGACACCAGAATTCATCTGCGATCGCCATCTTCTCCATGGGAGGCAGGAGTAAGTTAAATTAAGTGAAAGTTAAATGAAAGCTTATTAGTGAAAGCTTAGCAAAAATTTCGTGAAAGTCATTCCACTTTCCTTATAGTACATCTTGTACACATTTTTTGCTTACAAATTTCATTTGCATATGTAATGAAAACAATTATTAAGAGAAGTGTAAAAATTTAAGATAGTTGAATGCAATAGGAAAAGTTGAAATATATTTTAACATTTACATTAGATCCATTTAAATTGTATTCTAATTCTAATTTTCTGTGTGAAATGTTTGTTACAGGTAAACGAAGGACCTTATGTAATTCAAAACCAGAATGTGTCCTATTTGGTGTTTGCTGCTGCTGGAAGTTTTGGCCCAGATTACTGTCTTGGTCTCATGAGTATTGACGGAGACAAAGATCCATTGAACACGGAAGATTGGTGGTACGGTGACGACGCACCTGTCTTCTACAGAAATGATGAAGCAAGTGTATATGGACCAGGTCATGCGGCTTTTACTACCTCACGAGGTACTCCCATGCTCACTTATACTTAATTACCCTTAACCAAATATTGTTATGCGATAATTGACTTATAATGACATTTTCATTGTCACATCTGTAGACGGAAGTGAAACATGGATGGTTTATCATGCCAGTGTGGACCGTAACAATTTTGCGGGTCATCGGATAGCGAGGGTGGAGAAAGTGACGTGGGGACCGCGCGGAAGACCGGTGTTTCCACGACCTCATGGATTCTTTAACCCACAGCCTCTACCCAGTGGAGACTTATTATAAATAAACATTTTAACAAAAAAGGTCTAGTATGTATAGTATATGAAATAAAAATAAATGTATCTACATCTTTACGTAAATACTTTTTCATATGGTTGTTTATTGATTAAATTATTTCCAATAGCGGTACAAATACTATATACAAGCGTTTGATATCACCGATTACATAGAAAGAAGACTTATTAATTAGTAGTTTAAGCAACTGTAATTTTCTTTCTCCCAAAAACAATCCCATCCAAACCATTCATATTTATACAAATGTAATATCTCCGGAGAACAAATGAGTCCTCTCCAGCTTCCATTGAGAATTTCCATCGTAAAAGTATGAGTTCCTTGTGGTATACCAAGTAAATCTAAAAACTGTCGTGTAGAAAATTCATGACTAGCTGACTCATCCATATCTTCTTCTTCCTCTGCATAATTGAATCCAGACATGCAAACCCTTTGAAGCTTACTTCCGATTTGTAACACATTTCTGAAAAGTCTATCATCTGGTTCAAATAAATATCCCTCACCCCCAACAAAAATGTTGCTACATTGAAAAACCTTATGGAAATCGTCTTTAAGATCACAAGGCAAAATACAGAAATCTAATGCTAAAGTTTCTAAGCAAAAGCTATCGCCTGTATTATATGATATATTTACATTTCCCAGAAACAAATTCGTCAAAAGAGGTGGGAGATGACATGTATTTATATCGACTTGATTTTTTGCAACAAGCTTAAGAGTTTTCAATCGTTTACAGTTTTGTATCAAGGCACTAATGGTATTATTACTACTTCCTTCAACTTGATGCAGAATGAGTTCTGTCAACCTATTGTGAATATGTATATAATGGTTATCTAATTTCACCCGAGATAAAGCCAACTTTTCAAGATTGCTATCGATTTGATCAAGGAACAAATGAGAATCTGAAAGGGAAGAGGAAAAAGTATTTTTGGTAGGGCGTGAATTGAGCAAAACTTTTCCATCGAACCCTACAGTGAAATCACATCTTTGTTTCCAAATTCTATTTATTTCCCAGTAATTTTTATTAGGATCCGGCATACTTAGTGTATCAACGAAAATTAAAAATTTTATCGAATCTGTTTTGTTTTGGTAATTAACTTTCCCCCCAACTACTGTCAAGTAAAATTCTTTCAGATTCTCTAACCGAATTTTGGAGGTGAATATCCCATTGATTTTTGCATTACTTAATTTCAATTTTCTCACATTGGAAAATTTTTCTACAACTTGCGGAAAACTATATGCATCGATTTCCACCCACGAAAAGTCTAATTCAGTTAATTTTTCGCTTATGGCCAAAATGCTCTCAGGCAATTCTTTCAGTGGTATATACTCATTTCTTCCTCCAGCTATTTGATAAACTGATTCGTTTTCTTCATTAAGCGATGTAAGGGTCCTGTAGGTATTGTCATTTATTACTTTTGAAGTTAGTTCGTCATTTCCGGTGGATGTCCATGCTTCCATCAACACCTGACAAGCCGTTTCACCTTTATCTGCCATTTGTGTGTACAAATCGTATGCTTTTGTGTACGAATCTGGAAGCAGCATCTGCAACAACAATTCCAATGCAAATAATACACACACTTTTTCTCATTCAGCGTATACAACCAAGTATGTGCATACAATACATGTGTGGTACATAGCTTGTATAAACTATTGTATCTGTATAAATACTACAAGCTACCAAATTGAATTTAAATATGCTCTCAAAAAATGAATTGTAAATTAGTAAATGCATTTTCTTACTATGGATCGTCGGTCTCGATTTGTCAAAACATTCTTTTCAATTAAAATTGTCATTATCTTGTACAGACTTCTCGTCTTTTGCGACAGAAAGTTCAAATTGTCCATGATTGTATCTGCATTTAAATTCTCCATTTTTGATTCCTTTATTTTTGCTGCCAATGCTTATGCTGTAATATAGTCCTGTTTAAAGATCAAGGTCAACAAAGTTAATTTGGTTAATCTTTACACATAAAAAATCCAAAAACATTCATAATAAAAAGAAAAATTGCTTACCAGTATGGAGATTGGGCTCTTCTCTGTACATAATCTGAAATAATCGACTTCACGCGTTTGGTTCAGAATTTTAATTTTGAAAGAAAAAAAGCAACTTTTACGTATAGAAAATAATTAATTTACGCAACCGACACAGTAGAGGGTTAAAAATGTGTGTGTGCTGTATATATGGTATATAAACAGATAGGTATAGATTGTGTGTAAAAATATAATATTTTGTGTGCATGCAGATTGGGTTGAATTTACTGTGGAAATATAGCGATACAGATACAGAAGTATGTAAACGAAAATATTAAGCTCTATGTGTTTTATACGCAATAGCTCGCTTAAAAAGACTGCGAATGTGCATGCTTCTACATACAAACGCTTTGATGAGTTTAATGGATATCAAGGACAAAGCTCAAAACTGATAACAGGGTTGTTGGAAGGAAGATAACAATTACCATAATACACAAATACATCCATGATAAATATCATTAAAAAGTCTATAGTCGACATTGTAGATTGTGTCGGGGTTGATTAAAAATCCATTAATCGTACTGCACCGTATAGGATGATATTTTATGTGTGGAGTATGGAAGAATAATGGGGAATAACCCAAAACATTATAAAATATACCCACTTATATAGGTATTGTATTGCTTTCACAATTAATATTCTGGCTTGCATTATTACCTAATTGTGATTATTAATTTAGGACATAATTAACACTGTGCTTAACCGATTAAGATCATCTCATATGCAGAAAAAAACAAAGCATTTTTATGTGTAGGTATATGTACTACATAAAGATTCATACTAAAAATAATTAACTATTAACAGAGATATCAGATACCTATCGGTAAGCATTTTTTACAAATTAGATATATTAAAATGTCAATGTCTCTACATGAGCATTCATTGGTTAGGTTATAATATAACACAGCTATATTTTTGCACTTATTTATGTATATATACTTAAATGCGTACTACGAGTAGGTACTGGTACTGGTACTACATGAGATTTATGCGCTATAGATCGCCATAATATTATGGTATGGATGGCTAAATGGCTATATGCTACGGGTTTGAACGAACTTCTTCTTTACATTACATATTAGAAGTCTACATTCTTTGTAATTAGTATATGTAATTAACATATTAATAATTTTTAATTACTAACTACATACCACATACATACGTTGTATTTGTATATATATATATTACAGTTGACAGTTAGTATGTAAGCAAAAAGAAAATATGTAATGCATGCTTGTGCTTAGCGTAGTGTACAGATAAGCTTATACAACACATGTTCCGTTGCAAGTGCACTACTCTAGCTAACTTAAGTATCTGTATGGAATGGAGATGGATTTATTTCATCTCTCATTTGTAGGGAAAGTATAGAGATACCACAATAGAAGTAGAGAGTAAAATTGTATGTCTTTCGCCAACGGCCATACCACGTTGAATACACCAGTTCTCGTCCGATCACTGAAGTTAAGCAACGTCGGGCCCGGTTAGTACTTGGATGGGTGACCGCACTGGGAACCCCGGGTGCTGTTGGTCTCACTTTTTGCACATTTTTACCATGTCGATGATACTAAGGTTGTCAAGATATCATTTGATTCTTCATGTGTTTATCTTTAATTTTTATCTTAATCTTTCTTTTGAAAGCTATAAAATAACTTTTCGCAACGTTTTTTTAAACTCTTACATAGGAAGATAACCATAAAAGTTAGTGTCCGAAACGAATTTTTCAGATCGTTTGAAAATGATTTTTGGTAGATTAGATAGCACAAATCGATGGAATATACTTCACATACATGTATGTGAGTACATTTATGTCACCTTTATGTTTTAGCAGGCATTGGTATTACTAGTCCAAAAATAGAGGAAACAATTATTCTCAATCTTGCTGTTTCCTTGAGACATTTATTTTTAAAGGTTTAAGTTAAGGCATAACCGAAAACAACTCATCAGGCTCATTACACAAATAGAGTTCATGCGGGCATTTCTGATTGCTCCGAAGCGTATATTATTATTATACCTTATGCAGTTTGCCGGAATCGAGCGAATGTACTTGACTCGATGTTGCCCCAACTTCATTAACTGACCAACATTTAGGTTCCTGTCTATCAAGACCAACTTTTTGGAGATACAAATGATTCATAAAATTATTTGTCTCATATACCACTACATACCTATCATTGCTTTCTTGTTTTACCCATTACTCAATCACAAAGAAAGAGCTCACCTGTTAAGGAAGCACATCCGTTGTATCTTTACAAGGATAAATATTCACAAGGGTTTGCCTGTACAAGGGATCCCCGCAAAGGTCTTCCGAAGCACGATTGTGGCTCTGCTTTTGATGATGTTGACCTACTGTGTTTTGTTTTGGATTTCCCCCATATGCAGTGTTAAAAGTATCATCTTGTACAACTCGAATTACCATATCATCCTCAGCCAATCTTCTTTCACACATTTTGTGAAATAATCAAAATTTTGAACACTTTTCACTTTTGTGTAAAAAACTGGAAAGCTTCAGATAAAATTGCTCACATCTTTCAGACAAAATGAAAAACTGACGGACCGATAGAGTAATGTTGTGAAGGTGAAAAGAAAATCACAATTTTATTTAGTTCTCTAAGTAGGTACATTATGATTGATGTAAAAAATTTATCCAGTGAAGAACATCAAAACATGACGATTATATTTTGTCCAGCACCTCCATCAAAATATGCTATTAACACGTATTCAGTCCTTTGATGATTCCTCTGGCAAGGACAGTAATACCTTCTGTATCAGTTTAGTAGTGACTTCTGTAAGGTAATTACAAAAAAGCAGACATATTATAAACATTAAACATTTTCATAATTTATTTTTATTAAGAAACTGAAATTGTTACCAATTGCTTTCTCCAGAAACTTTGGTTTCGACTTTGGATAAATAAATATGAAATAAATAGGAATTGCACTCAATGATATGCCAGTCGCAATGAGAACTTCGTGCGGTCTCACATACACAGGTAGTACGCACAAGAATAAGCAAACTAACAGGAAGAATGCTGGATAAATGGTTGAAACCTGTATGCATAAAAATAGTGTTGTAAATAATATCCTATAATAAAGTCAAAAGTAAAGGTTCCACCATACAATTCGGTGTTTTCTACTATAGGTACTTTACTGGTAATGTACATAAGTTAACACTGAGGAATAACTAATCCTATACTCACTCTTAAAGGACGTGGGACATCAGGCTCTTTCCTTCGCAAGTACAAGAGAGCCACGATTGTCGTAAAGCTCACAACACTCTGCACAAATGTTGATAGATTTATCAAGGCATAAATATCGGATGTGTACAAATAAAATACAGACAATATTCCCTGAAAAAGTGTAAAGGAAAGACATTTATATACTCAATTTGGTTTTTTCATTTAATAATCATGGCATGCTGTCTTGGGTATTACCAAAAATATGAGTGATGGTGTGGGTGTTAACCGATTCGTTTTTATAAGTGACAACATACTGGGAAAATGTCCATTTCGAGCTCCAACAAACATCATTCTTGTTAAAACGTTAAAAATTATACAAGAACACGCATAGGATATAAATAATGGTATTTTTAGCACATTCTTCTAGTGAGTAAAATGTACATAATGCATAGTGCATTATTTTAATAATTTCCCATACCTTGAGGAAGTCATAATGTGAACTGAAAGTCCGCCAAAGGCAGACATTGCCACACACACAGGCATCATCCATGCCACAACTCCTAACAATTTTTGGCCAAAGCTCTTCGCAATAGTTAACAAAATAAAATAAAATTAGAATGAATTTACAAAATATTTTCTTATTAAAATACATTACTAAATATTATACGTTAATAATCTTACCACTGCGACTGCATTTGACGCTATCATTTCAGAAGGAGACAGCGCAGAAAAATAGGCCACATTAGCCAAGACATAAATTGTTGTAACCTAAAGCACATGTACACATAAATAACGCTTAGGTAATTTCGTAAAGTTGTTTGTAAAGGAAATCCTAACTTTCACCTACTTTCAAAAAATTTTTAATTGCATTAATTTGTTACAGCTTGTGAAAGCTTCATACATTGCCAATCTATCAGTTAATAGAATGTTTCAATTATCTAAGCAAGGAAAATAGAATTTGAGTGATTTGATTGAAAATACACTTACCACCGGCATGGAAATGTAAATTACCCTTGGCAAGTTTCTATAATGAATCAAACAAAATTTTGAAGACTTAGTACCTATATAAAGTTACTTAGGTGAAACCAAACACAGGTTATTAAAATATTTACTTAGTCGGTTCTTTCAATTCTTCTGTCATATAATTCAATGTATTCCATCCATTGTATGCAAAAAGCCCAGAGTAAAATCCAGTAGCAATTTTTCCGGGATCTGTCTCAGATCCTTCCCAAAGATTAGTGTAATTTTCAGTGTGACCTTAAAAATATTTAAATTGGTTCAAAAGGATTGATTAGTACTCTGAAGGATATACAATGATTGTATAAAGATAAAACTGCAAGTCTATTGATTACTACTGCTTATTTTTCATGATATGCAAATTATTCTTTTCAGTCATTTCTGTTTAATACTATCATGTAAGGTCCCTGATGGTAATATAGTGTTGTAGAATGAACAAAAATAGCATAAACACCTGTTGATAGTGCATAGATTCCTGTTGCAATTATGACAATCAGAGCTGATAATTTACCAAACATGAAAGCGTTTTGTAGCTGTGTGGTTTTCCTGACATCGTAACAGTTGAGGAATGTCAATAGAAAAATTGCACATGCTGCTATTAATTTCAGAGCCAATGTAGGCACTTCACACGTTACGGGAAAGAAAGGTTGTGTGACATATTTGGCAAATGTAAGTGCTAAAATTGCATTTGTTGTAGGTCTGAAATTCATACAAATAATTCATACATTAGTGCAGCTGAAAGCATAATCCAAATGGATGAAAAAGTGAATTATATATTATTATTATTATTATTATGTAGACAGAGAGTTGATTTACAGGAAAATGACATTTGTTATCCATAGAAAACAAAACGCCGGAATCGGTCCAAAAGCTTTGTACAAATAATTGTATTCCCCACCGCTACCCTGGTAGGTTGTCCCTAATTCTGCATAGCAAAGTGCACCAGCAGTGGAAAGAATTCCACACGAAATCCATACCATAAGCGAAGTGCCTACGGACCCAACTAACTCTACAACCCCTTTAGGAGACACGAAAATACCTATGGACAAAAAAGTGTAAGTTAAAGTAAATAAAACTAAAAATGAATTGTATGTGAAAATTAAAATGAATATTGTGATGTCATGAGACAATTTTAAAATGTCATCTTTTACCTGAGCCTATAATGGAACCAATAGTAATAGCAGTTCCTTCCAGCAGACCGATTTCTCTTCTCAGGTAAATAAGATCTGTATTACTGTTACCAACACTGATTTCAGTGTCCCCGTTTGTTTTATTAGTATCATTCTGGACAGATTGCTTGGATCTTGCTTTTGCCATATTTCCGATATAAAAATATGCAAATGATACACTTATAACTTATACGCACTCAAACCAGCCTAGTCAGCCTACGGATGCATAAATACTTACAAAAAGTAAGAGTTATTTTATAAAAAAAGAAAATACCCAATTAGTATTTTGTAAAACTTAGTGTCAATTTTGTCTAAAAGTTAGTTAGTTAAAATATTGAGCTCCGTATGTACACAAAGCTTTTCTCTGCCTTCAGTTCAGTCAGACTAACCTATGTATACATTTTGAAGACCATAAGACCAACGCAGAAGTGAACAAGCTGAACACATTAAAGACATTAGAAATGCAAACTACAAATTGAGGAAATATTTACATAATATTAAATGTGTTCAGCAGCATGTCATTTGTTAATCTATGAATGGTAAACCTTGCTTTCTCAGTAACATATAGCATTCACGAACAAGTAAACACTCATTAAATTATAATATGTATTCATTAAACAATTTTCTTTCACAGCTGCATCAGTGAGTGAGACATAATTTGTTCTTGTGAAATGTATAATGGAAGATTTGGGTCTGAAGGTACCTTTGTAATAATACCCATCAAATGCATTCTGTTCAATTCTGTAACCGTACCTGAACAGGTTGAAGCTTACAAATTAGATATCTCTGGTAACAATGAATTGCAATCGCAAATACCCACAACGCATTGCGTCTCAAAACTTACGTCAAAGTAAGTCAAATTGCAAATGGTTTATTATTGTGTACACAGAAGTCTACATTAATATTAAAATGAATTGAAAGCTAAAAGATTTTCTGCTGCAAACTTTAAATATGTAAAGCGAGTCAAGCAGTTCTGTAAAGAAATGTCCACGTAGTTTACTAATTTTATACTTAGATTTATGCTACCTACGGATGTGATAGGTTCCATATACACATTATTTGTATTTTCATGCATTCTGTCAAATAGTATCTTCATACGATACAGTGAGACAGTTCTAACAAGCAATTGGATAAGTTTGCACTTTGCACTAATGGGTATAAAATGAGACTATTACAAGCGACTCGCTTATATATAGACTGTGTATATAAAGTCTATCCAACAATTACACTAGACTACTTACATATTGCTTTGTAGTGTAGAGATAACAAATATTCATGTTTTAATTGCACACAAGGTAATTGACAATTAATTACTATACTTTTCCCAGTTTTCCCCTTATGCCACTAATACTTCCGGATATTCCCCCTGACAGAGAATTCATCTATAGTTGAAATTGAAATACATAATACAAACATAATTTCAAAACCACTATTTACAGAAAATCCGATAATCCTGTAGTAACTAACCAAGTGAGACCTGAATGCTTATATGGAGTAAGAAGGTCGGAAAATTGATGATGTAAAGATAGGTAGTTATTTAACAACAAGGAAACTAACATACTTGACATTTTCCTCAATTTGTAAGCGTTAATTATCTTTTTATTTTGCAGAACAGGTTTGCTCGCTTAAATCAGACTTATTTTGTGTTGTTATTGTTATGTACGCTTACATACTACAGTATAATAGCAGAGCAGTACATACAATTACACTCTGTGTTTATTTTTAATTTACTATTTGTGTAAGATGAGTATCTGTATTTGGTGTTGTACGTATTAGTGAAGTGAATTTATGCTCCTTTAATGACACCGAAGTAAATGCTGTATGCTGCTGTTGAATTTGAATGTCTAGTGCAGTTCTCATGCTTAACAAATTTGCACGCTTACAGCTGAAGGCAATTAACATTATGTACATAGGTATGTGATCATGAGGTAACAAATTATCTACGTTCAGGAAAGAAAGTTAGTAATAAAGAAGAGATAAACACAAACGCGTGGAGAAGTCTTTTAATTTTAATAACGTACCAACCTACATTTTTATCATTTCAGCAGAATCCTGTTACCTTAACTGCTTGTTATGCAACCTTTATTTTATCTGTTGTGTTGGGATAACAAATATAATTAACTATGAGTCAATGCACCTTTATAGATTGATTAAAATTGAGTATTTAAAGGCATTCGTTCATGTTTATGCCAGTTTTGTTATAATTTTTGTGTATACAAATCCAACACAATGACTGGTACAAAATTAAAGATCATATTATTTACCCTTCTAGCTGTGTCGGGCAGTATGTGTGACCTTACTGAGGCTGACAAAAATACTGAAGCGCAAGTTGAGAGAAGGCCACCGTATGGAGGAGAAGGACATGGTCACCACCGTCCTGAAGACCATCGCCCTCCAAGCCCTCCATCTTATTCATGTGAGGACCGATACAGCAAGTGTCGTTTATGGTCTCCGAAAGATTGTAGTAGAAATGAAAACTTGTGGAAAGATTGTCCAACAACTTGTGATACATGCGAATGCCGCGACCATATCCGTAACTGTGATGGCTATGATAGGGAAGATTGCGAAACAAGTCGTCAAGTGAGATACCATTGCCGAAAATTCTGTGGGCTTTGTAGGGGCTACTAAGTTGGAGAAAATGGGTAATGCTATTAACATTGACTAGTTGACTAGTAATAATATTGTAATTCCCTAATTTTATTTTCTCTCACAATATCTTTACAAAATGACTCGTAAATTACTTTGTTTGTTGTGTTATAAATAAGGCAATAAGACGAAAATCATCATAAGTAGAAACGTCAAGACCAAAGACCGTAGTATGCAAAATATGAAATAATTACTACATATGCTTAAATGTAAAGCTTAAAATATATTTCTATAAGAGAAGATTCTGTTCGTTCATGTAAATAATGTTAGAATAAATCCCAAATTCCAACTAGTTCCAACACACCAAAAACAAGAAACACGTTAAAAATTCAGAAGAAAAGAATTTACTGAATACTCAATTGGTCTCCTAGAATCTACACTATCTTAAAATCAAAATCATTACAAGTACGGATTAAGCCTTAAGAACAATTACAATAATTGCAAATATTTACTAATAATTACACAATGGTAGATATAAATATAATGTGACAAAAAATGATGTAAGTATTTTTTTTCACCAAGTTCTAAAATAAATACATACATACATTGTTAAATACCTATATAGCATTAAATAACGGTACACAGAATCACATGATTGTAAGCAGTTTAAAGAAACAATACACTTTTTGCATGACAAATGATTGAATAATATTACATGAATCTTATTAGGACATATGACTGACAATAAAAATATGTATCCGCTGGGATTTAGTCCTTCTACGCCAGTTTATAGGGCTAATATTTTCATTTGGTAAACCAAGGCTTGGAGATCCCAAAGAATTATCTGACCGTCAATTGACGAGGAAGAAATTTTCAATGCCTTTTCTTTTGAGCCAGAGTGTATCTTGAGAGCAGTAATCGCATTCTGATGAAGTGAATTCAGTTCGTTATCCTATTGAAGAAAACCAAAACGATTATTTTTATTTTTAGACGTTAAATTGACAGGAGAATAGGGACAGAAAATGAAGCATAAAATAGTAAAATGATAAAACAAGAAGTAGAGAAAAAATTTGTGTACTCACCTCTTCGTTGATGACACGAGCATGTCTATCTAATGATTGAAACTTTCTCATAGCAGACAGTCCACCTTGTTCCTTCCTCTGCTCACTTTGCTCGACTTTTCCTAAGCTTTCGAGTTTAATTGCATCTCCTGCTCTACTCGCTCGAAATAGCATGGGGGTAAGACAATGACCCGCCGCAACAATTAAATCAGGGGCAACCCATATGACAGTTAAAAATGGAAGAAATGCGGTACGAAGTGATGATGCCGATCCAGTTTCTCCGTCAACAACCGAAATGGAAGAATCATGGCCAATCTAAATAAAATAAAAGTACATGCTTAAATTAATTAAGTCCAATTAAGCTTCAAAATACAGATTAAATTCAATTTTTGAAACTCACCCAGACTAAACGAGTTCCATTGTGGCTAAATGACACATCGTGAACCCAGCCACCACTTCCAACAGAATTGTTCGGTATCTCTTGCATCATCTGCCCTAAAGGCATTTTAGTTCCCCAGCATGTTGGTTGTGGTTTATCCTCTATGTCTTTAATGTACGCTGAATAAATACGAACCTATATACAAAATATATATTTAAGAACTCTGGAGGCATCCACGCAATAATATAGTATCTGTATACAAGTATCTAGTATCTATTCTCCAAAGTGGAGTTAACAGATTTAATAAGCAGGATTATAATCAGATATTACTTTGAAATCGGTCGATCCGGCAGCTAAAAGAACATTATTCGGATGCCAGTCAATCGTTGTCACTGTAGATCGAATGGGTTTCTTAATATGTTTGGATACCCACCAGTCGTTTTCTTTCTCGAAGTAGCAAACCTATGTAAAGTCAAACATAGACCATTATATTGTATAGATCCATATGTACTATAATACATATTATGTATTATAAGTCAAAAATCTTATTTAAACCAGGAAAGTAGTAACGTATTGTACGAATGTGATTTCTAAAAGTATATAATATAATTGAATAAGCAAAAAATGTACAGATATAAGTCGAGCACCGGACCCAACAGCAAACTTATTTTCCAAAGGGGACCATTTGACACAAGTGGCAGCTCGATTGATCCTCAGCAATACTAAAGTTGGCTTCCATTTCTGATCTGGACCATCTTGCGTCCATACGTATGCATTCCTGTCCTAATTTTCCAAATAAAAAATGTCGATTAGTTAAAATTATATCAATTAAAATTACTTTCAATCTGACATATTATATAAGTATACAATCGAGTATGTAATATACTATACAACACAATACATGCAATGCATATAAATTATTTATCACTATCTATGTATATATATGAACAAAACGGAGTGTTAAAAATGAAAAATTGTGTTTCTTACGGCAGCGCACGTAACAATTCGGTTTGTTTTTGCACCCCAGTCAATTCCAGTGACCCTCAAGTCATGTTGTTTGAGCTCATGAATTAATTTCCATTCATTCAAAGTTTTCTTATAAATATGGACTTCTGCACTGTTAGGGGAAATTGCAATTTCTGTAAGAGGATAAATAAAATAATATTTTATTAGCTCCTGAAATTGAATACAGATGTATATTTTTGTTTCGTTTAATTTGCATCATTTTTGCTGCTTGCAGGTTTATAAGCAATAGTTACAATATCTCCAATATACTTTCTAAATTGTTAACATGAAATAATTATATTTAACCTTTTGATTTATAACAATTAGATTAAAATTATTTCAGTTTTGTCAACAACAATTCAATGTTTAGGTATGCAGTAGGTTTGTATAAATTTTTACGTGTTCTATCCTTGTTCCAAGCGTGACATGTTATTGGGTCCACTCCAAAGCTGTGCCTTTCAGTCATTGTCAGATTTTGTCAAAAAGTAAATTATTCTGCACAAACTTTTCTTCCTCTTCTCCCGAAACCCGAAAGAAATGTACACAAAACTCTTTTATGGAGACCTCTTCGTAGTCTGCAATTCACTCCGCAAAGCCGCATACACAGATACACCACACACACACACAACTTTACTTTTACTCAAGCTGTCTAAAAAGCTAAACGTAAGCTTTATGCACATAAATCCGTTTGCTTGTATTCACCGTACAGTCATCAACAGATAAACATTGAGAGAACTGAACTTTGCAGGCGGAAGAAGGAGTGCCTGCCTGTGTTCACTTTTATTACAACATGACACATTTTGCTAAACGCAAGGATGTGGTAAAAGGCGCTAGAGTCGAAGCACTTGAAAGCGGAAGAAATGAAAAGTTGAACGTGAATCAAAATAAATGAGAAATTATGTAATAATTTCGAAAATAAGTTACAATTTCAGTGAAGAAACAAACTCGGTGAGAAATGTATGAACTGGATTACGAAAATCAGCTTCTACTAGATGCTGTGAATGACAACAGCCTATTTATTTTTTGTAAAGGAATCGCCACAGAAAAGGTAATCACCGTTCTCTTGTCACTTATCTCGTCTCGTCTGTCAATATAAATTTTAGATTACACAAATCAAAAATACGGGGTTTAGTAGCACAGAACATCGTTTAGAATAAATGCGATTTGTTTTTTCTCTTTCAGGTTCTCACAAATCTATTCAGATCATATGCAACGGATGGCAATTTAGTATTTGTTCTTTCAGCCAGTAGCAGTGAAGAAACGTATTTCAAAGATAAGTTACCGGAGGAAAGAATTACTTCCGTTACCACCGAATTCAATGCTAATGACCGAAAAGATCTTTATGCCAGAGGCGGAGTTTTCTTTATAACCACAAGAATTCTAATTGTGGACTTTCTGAAAGATGTAGTTCCTGCAGACAAAATTACTGGAATGATTGTCCTGAGAGCGCACAATGTCATTGAATCGTCTCAAGTAAGAATATTTCTTTCCGTGATTATAATATTTTATTTACGAAACATGCTAAACAACAGTCTGACTAAAAAGGAAATTTTACAGTTTACACGTACAATGTTGCATTAAAAAAATACCATCTTTTTGTAGGAGTCTTTCATTCTACGTTTATATCGAACGAAAAACAAAAATGGATTTATCAAAGCGTTTTCTCATTCTCCAACTTCTTTCCTATGTGGCTATTCTCAAGTAAATCGTGTAATGCGATCTACTTTCATAGCGAATGTATCTCTTTGGCCAAGATTTCATGCAGCTGTGAAAGAATCGTTGTCGAAGGCAGCAACTAGTGAAGGAGCGGAATCTGTTATAGAAATTCAACTCAATATGAATGATCAAATGAGAGAAATACAATCCAATTTACTTGATTTGGTTTCCTGGTCTGTGAGCGAGTTGAAACGTTATGTACCCGCTTTAAATGACGAAGAAATATCGGTTGAAACTGCGTTAACGAAAAAATTTGAAAAAATTGTGAGTGCATACATGGATCCTATATGGAATACAGTTAATTCCAAAGCCAAAGAAATCATGAACGAACTAAAAATATTTCGGCTTCTGTTGGCTCAATTAACGAAGGCTGATTGTGTTTCATTTTATTCCACATTATGTAATTACACATCTCATGAAGCTGCTTTTAAGTCTTCTTGGGTGATATCCAAATCTGCAGAAAACATTATTACCGCTTCAAGAAATCGAGTTCTCCCTACAACAAAATCTAACCCAAAATTTGAAAACAAAGAAGGCATCAAGTTAAAATCCACATTTAAGCCAGAAGTTCACCCCAAATGGCTGGCTTTAAGTGAGATATTGAATGAAATATGTATCAAACAGGAAAAGCAGGATGAGGAAAAGAAAGATTCATTTGCTGCAAAACTGAAAACTATGATATTTGCCGAGGACATTAAAACATGTTCTATTTTACGTGATTATTTATCTCATGGGAGTGATTTCACCCTGGCAAAAGTAGCCAGAAATTGTGATAATTTGAAAATAGAGTTGCCTGCAGATTTGATAATGACTTTAAATAGCGTACACTACAAAAATAAGGCCGAGAAAGGCCTAGTTGGCATTGGAAAGAAACGACCTAATACGGAAACAAGTGATAGTGATGATGACAATGATCCTAACGTAACAAGTAGAGAAAAACAAATAACTTTAACTCAAATTGAAAGAAAATATGAAGACATAGAATTTCTGCAAACCCCCATCTTCATTAGGCCACTGAGACAATTCGGAAATGTTGAAGCTTTTGGTATCTCAGAAACGTTGGAGAAAATAAGACCAGATGTAATTATTCTCTTTGATCCAAGTATGTTTTTGAAAAAGTACCTAGCAAGTAATTACTTGTCATAAGAAAGCGTAATTGTGTCTTATATACGTTTCGGTATGATTTATTGATTTTAACGATTCATTTATGTGATTAAAATTTTTAGATCTGGAACTTGTACGCAATATTGAAGTTTACCGTGCGAGGTTTTCTGACTGCCACAACGTCCGAGTTTACTTCTTATCTTTCCACAATTCGGTGGAAGAACAAATATATCTTACCTCAATTCAAAGAGAAAAGTTGGCGTTTGAAAAATTGATTGAGGAAAAAGGTTCCATGGTAAGTTAATTATATCCGTACGAGAAGAAATCGTATAATATTAGCAACTTGTTAATTTAATTGATTCTTAATTTCACATATGCTTTTACAGGTTGTCCCCAAGGAAAGAGAAGGAAAAGATGAATTAAATCAAGATCTTTGGAGAGATCCTACGAAGGCTAATGAAACTGTTAGTACAAGTGGTCAATCAAGAAGAAATATGCAGCAAAACGATGATGGTATTGAAAGTTTTGGACTTTGGTACTCTACCAGAAATGTTTACTTTCTTCTGTAATGATCTTAATCTGGTATATATTTTCTTGTTCAGTGAACCACATCATACTGGTGGATATGAGAGAATTCCGATCCGAGTTACCATCTTTAATACATAAACGAGGCATTGAACTCGAACCCCTTACCTTAGATGTTGGAGATTACATATTGACTCCGGATATATGCGTTGAAAGAAAATCTATTTCGGATCTTGTTGGCAGTCTCAATAGTGGCAGATTGTAAGATTCGATTTTATTACTATAATATTTTTAGTTTAATAATAATTTCACTCTTCATGAGAATTTACCTTTACATCTTTTTAACTTTTCCGTTTTTGTATTCTTTGATGTCTGTTCTAATATCTGTATAATACAAGTTCTGTATCAAATATTCAATAGGTACAAGCAGGCAGAAGCTATGGGACGACATTATAAAAAGCCAGTCTTGCTAATTGAACACGAGCAAAACCAGGGTGCCAAATCTTTCAGTTTTAGAAACGGTAAATTCTAAATCAATACACATTCATGGTTGAAACATGTTTTAAATGCACATGATAAAATGTGATTTTTCCATTTGTTAGATTTGGCCCAGATAATGCCTAAACTGCAGCTGCTAACTATAAATTTTCCTAAACTTCGTCTGATTTGGTCTCCTTCTCCATACTACACTTCGGAAATATTTCATGTAATTGCTTACCTACTTGTTACTCTAATGTTTTAATATTTATGGTACTTAACCAAAACTAATATTATGTAATCATAAATTTAGGAATTAAAAAGGGGGAAAGAACAACCAAGTGCGGAGCAAGCTCTTTCAATTCAGAAGGAAGCGATTGGTGCTTATGCAAGTTCAAAGTACAGTTTGACAGCACATTCATTTCTTTCAAAACTACCTGGTGTGGATTCCCGTAATGTATATAATTTGTTAAACCGGTGCAGCGATATGGAACATCTTGCAAGTTTAAGTGAAACTGAACTAGGCGAAATACTAGAAAATTCGAAGGCAGCAAGTGTCTTATATGCTGGAATTCATAATTCAATTACTGCACAAGAACATTCTAAAGACGTATTTGTCAAACCCAGCTCATCAAAAACGGCCTTATCCAGAGGTAAAAGAGGGATTAAGTCGAAGAATTAATTACCAGCAACAAAATTTCCCTGATATTATGGGTTCTTGTAAGAAGCGTTCATTATGAAGTTCATTTCATATCAATAATTTTTTGGGAAACAGAATTATGGATATTTTTGAAGTAACTATTGGTCTACAGAAGTTATTATTCTGTTGCAAATTCTTTCAAGTTATAGTGTTCATTTATAGCATTGTAAATCAATTGAATTGAATTCGTAGTACCTATTAACTATAACCTATTAAATACTATACCTTAAATGATATGATATGTAAGATCACATTCTTTGTGTCACGCTTTGACTTTAAATTATATTTTTTGCATAAATGCTTTGGTGGCCTTCATTTATAGTGTATTCAACAAAGCAATTTTTTATGAAACAATGAAAACAGAAAAATTAAAATAAATGCGAAAAATGTCTAAGATTTTTTATAAGATATTTTACATGCTAGACACTAGACACATCTTATTAAAATAGAATGCACAGTAAACAGAATGACTGGGTATCCAAACTGTTATTCAGCTATTTTCCTTTTTCCAGTCTTGGCTCAGCACTTTGCAGGGTTCGCACAAACCTGCACATATGCAGATCGTTTGGGTTTTATTTTATTTTATTATTGATATTCAAGAATACAAATATTTTCATTTTTCTCGAAGACAACTGTGGGGAAAGACAGTCAGATAATTCAGCACCATCAAAAGGAGCAAAAGGTTAGGTGGTTCAACCGATACAGCATGCAGCCCTTCTAAGCCAACTGACTAACTAACCATTTAATTTGTGCAAGAGTGTAAGTGTATGTATATATAAACTTAAGAACTAAAGAAGAGATAAGAAAGGAAGGGATGGGTTTACAATACAAACATGTTACATACTACATTACGGGTACAACGACCACCCTAACAGGGGAAAGTTTGAAAGTCATATTAAAACTTTCTGAAACTGCGCATCCGCGGCTCATTCGAAAGAGGACAAGATTTCACACAACATTCTCGCTCATTGATGCCCACTAACTCGTTTTCAAACTAGAACGAGGAACATTAATTTTGACAAAAAAAACAAAAATGTGTGTTTTATGCTAAAACAACTAAAACTTGCTAAAACTGTAGAACAAAGTCACTTTGTCAAAGTGCAAGTGTATTGAAATACATTGGAGTTCGACTACCTTCAACTCGTCCCTTCGCTGTTTCCCCTTTCATTTTGCAAGTGTCGGCTGTTTAGAACCTGAGATCTTTTAGCTGCCACACAGCTGCTGCGAAATTGAGGTGGACAGAGAAATCAGAATACAAGAATACATCGTCATTCAATCAGCAACCACAGAGGACAGCAAAACGTATTTGTACTGTGAATTTTAGACAAGATGTTCAATTAGTTCAATTAATCATATTTTTTGATACTAATTACTTATGTAGATTAACAGTGCAGTTTGTTTTTTATTGTTTATATTTACATCGTTGTTGTGTAAGCAATCGGAGCCGGAGAGTTGTGTCACTATAAAGGTATGTTGGTTGTTTCATTTGTACTGCATTCCTGTTCATATTTCATCATTTTCGATTTCAAATATGTTAATTTATAAGAAATGTAGTTTGTATTGAAGGGTAACGCAACTGGCAAGTGTGTCAGTGTGCAATAATTGTGGGATTGTGGGTAAGTCAACCCCACAAGTGTGATTATGAGTCATCTTATAATCACACAATCAGTAATGAGTTCAGTTTAGTTTCGTGTCTTGTATGGAGAG
>JABASD010002365.1:0-27549 GCA_019776165.1 Pogonognathellus flavescens
GGGGGGGGGGGGCTCAAGCCCGGTGAGCCCATACGTAGTTACGCCCTTGTTTATATCGTAATACTTTAATACTTAATTGCTGCAATAAATAACATTTTCACTAAAAGATATTTAACGCAAAATTGGCAAAATAAAAATACTTCCAAAATGAAAACATTTTGAATCTAAAGATAATTAAAAATACCTTCAAAAATTCTGTTTTGTACTAAAAACGCTGCAATATTATTTACATTAAAAATATATAAAAATATTGGGGAATAACATTTGTAGACGTAACAAAAACATAGATGCACTCCGAAATACTATCAGAGTGTATAAAGATCGGATTGCTCAGTCGATTTATTTAAACTAAGTTCTATTAAAGATTATCTAGATCAAGTCATCAACGTCTTGATCTTGAATCATACGAGCAATGGATTTGATGGGCTTTACTACACCGCAATGATTATCATACTCGTGGTATTTGATCATAGGAACTATTATAAGATGTACACATGCATACTGAACCACATTGCAGATAACTGTTACTGGAAGTCCTGCTTTGATCATATCTTTTTGTTGCAGTCCCCCCTGTATGAAAGCGATCGTATTTGATGGAGTTGACACGGAAAAAATGAAAGCATAAGATGCAGAAACGGTTGGACCAACCACGAGATACACAGGATGAATCGACCTTTTCTGAGCCTAAAATTTGTAAATAAAATGGAAATTATTTACAACTCCTGGAAATAAAAGTAGATGAAATTTCTTACCAAGGTTAGCAGCACTGGAATCAAAATTATAGCTGGAAATAAGAGAACAAGTTTTAAAAGTTGGCTAAATTTATAAATTATTTAAATATGCAGATTTTTTCATTTTTTTACTCACCTGTAGAACTATTACTAGCTACGCTTGTGATAATTGCTGTTATAAGCATGGCGGTTGCAAGGGTCATTTCTTTGTTAAAAATTGAATCATAGGAATCTAAAACAGCCCCTATTGCGGCGTTCAATCCAGATGATTTTGCAGCCAAAGCCATTGCGCTTCCACCTCCTTCAACATTAATGATAAAATAATACTCACTCAGTCAATTACCATTAAGGCGCTTAAAATAATATTTTTCAAGCAAAGGTCTTTAATGTTTCGTTACCTAATAAAAGAAATGGACTCCAAGGAATATTTTCTTCGGTGAACCTATAAAAAATTGGAAGTTAGTAGTTAGGTATTTTAAATTATAATATAAGAAACTGTTTGTTGTTTATCCCACAACGATTACAATGTTCCGCATCCAAGGGCGTACACAGGAATTTTTAATGGGTTAGGCACAAAAGGAAAAAAATCTTAAATATACGGACATTAAATTTTGTCGGGATTTTTGGTTAGGCATGTTTTCAGTGCGTATATGGTGGTTACGCCCTTGTGGACGTTATTTTATTTAATGGTTTATTGCAAAGCACTTACTCCCAAGTCAATAGTTTATCCTGAATTCCATGAACAAAGCCTGTAAAAAAGATTTGTTTCAAATTAATTGAGACTTGGAGTTTTTAAGATTGTTAATGGAACTGGCTTTTTACCTCCTGTGAAAAAATTTCTGTAGTATTCTAATTTCTTCGGAAAAACGAACAATATGAAACAGACTAGCAATGTTGCCGTTGCATCTTTCAGATATCCTGAGCCGTAGCTACTATCAGCCCAACCTGTTTAAATATTCAATGCATTTTGAACAAGGACGTACCGAGGAGGGAGAACAAGTGGCAAGTTCTTCCCCAAAAAATGCAATTTTATTAGCTCGTGCCCTCCCCCTGTGTTAATAAATATTAAATATATTAATAATTTTATGTGTGCAAATTATTTACCTGGGAAAGCTTTGGGTTCTCTAAAAATCCACAGAAGAATAAGGAGAATAAAAAGAATGCCAATAACTATTTCCTGAAAATTCATTGGACCCAATTCTTTGTTATCTCGTTGGATCGCTTTTCTCACTTCTGAAACAGCCTCATTTTCTATTTCGCAAAATTCGACTTCTGCTGTAGATTTTCTTCTCCAAAATCTGGTCCAGGCAGGGACACTCAAAAAATGAAAGTGCAGATATAACCAAGTAAGCAGCACTAAAATAAAAAGGATTTTTATTTATATACCATTTATAACACGAGGTTTCATTTTATTTACATATGCATCAAGGGCGTATTTAGGAAGAGCTCGGTAGGTCAGGGTCAGGCACCCACCATGTCCAGAAAAATAGATTATAAAAATAAAATAGCTGCTGCAGTACGCAAATAACACAGTTGTATATTATAGGCGGGTTCCCATCCTCACCTAATTTTCGGAGCCCCCACCATTGCATTGCCGAATCCTAAATATGCCCTTGATAGGTATAAAATTTATTACACAGCAAATAATGATTGTGTTATACAATTTATTAACATCGGCAGAATATTAGCAGCAGCCCAAGATGTAAACGGAAAATCTGCATCGGCATAACATTGCTCTGGATTTTTCACCTTATTGTGTGTTCCTTCTAATGCATCTAGCCTAATATAAAAACAAACCAAAATGGAGACTTTAAAACCCTGGATAGTTTGATTTCTTCCTATTTCCATTTCCACTATATATATTCTACTCTGTACATTATATCAAAATATTACGCAAAATGCAATCGATTAAAAATCAAAACTTACTTAAAATTATCCAAAAGCTGTAATATTGAAAAAATACAAAATTAGCAAACAATTTCAACATTTTTACTTTAGTTTTTTTTTAAATTCACTAGAAATTCTTTTGAAATAGGTTTAATAATTGTGATTAATAATTAACTTACATCTAGGGCGACAACATTCGTACTTGAGCCTATAGGAGTACCTGTGGAAATAAATCATACATCAAATAAATATCAAATTGTAAAAATATTCCTTTTTAACTGTTTTTTAGTAAAGGTAAACCCTACCTACCTACACCACCAATATTGGCTGAATATGCAGTGGCAATGAAAAAAACAGTTTTGAGATTGTGGAACTTTTTTACAGCTGCTGGATATCTAGGGTCATTTGGATCTTTGGGCACAGTTTTCTATTAATTTTCATTTGCAAATGTTTGTAATTATTATAATTTATTTAATTAATTGTTATCTAATGAGTGAAAATACAATTTGCAATGAAAATCATTTTTTACCTTTTGGAACTCGTTAACGATGATTTTAGCTGAAATTGAAAAGAAACAAGCATATTTATTATCATATTATTATGTACCTAACTGAAAACGGATTCAAAAATCGTATGTATGTATATTACTTAACTATATAAGTATAACTTTTATAAACACAAAAGCTCCAAATTAGCTACTTACTTATTGGAATCATCATACCTGCAATGAAATAAAAAATAAAGACCTTAATGAGTTTTTATTTAAAAAAAAGCTTTTAAAAATGCGAAAAGACGAGATTTCTTACTTGTAGTGGACGTATTACTGCAAAAGACGCTTAAAAGCATGGTGACTGACATGAGACGCAGAAGAACTATTGGGATGGTGGTTGCAGAACCGGACACAACCCAACTTGCTATTCTGATAATGATGTGATAACAGAATTCAAACGCTAATGACATCAAACAACAGCCCAGAACAAAAAATACTGTAGAGCTCAAGTATTTAACCGTCACAGCCTCTTTTAGCCAAACAAGCAAGCAAGAAAACCAATAAATACAATGTTACTCAAAAATTATACGAATTTGCTTAAAGTTAAAAAAGAAAAAGAAATTACGAAAGAAAAATGCTTACTAACTAACCACTGCTTTCGATACCCATTAATGGAACCAGCGCAACAGGAAGTAAACTAAAAATGAACACTCATTTATAAGGACCTTATAATATTATTGTGTACTTAGATTAAGGTTAATAAAAAATGACAAAACCTTTATTAAAGAAAGAATACCTTTTAAAAGAAAATAATTACCTGGTTATGGTTAAAGGTATGCACTCGGTCACCTGTCCACCAAATGTCAGTTTTACGCAATGATTATTTTGAAGATAAATGAATCATGAATTTATAAACTAATGAATAATGCAGACAATTTACCCAATAGCACGCCATGAGCAGCATGATGAAAGCCCCCGATTGGGGTTTAAATGCATGGGCGTCATTCCAGTCTTTGGGTTTGTCGGGTTGCTGGATTCGTTTTTATAAATGGATAAAAATAAATGCATAACATTAGAATAGAAATATTATTTCTCTTTTAAAGAACCAAGAATAAGAATTCTAAATATTATAGAATTACTTACCCATTTAAATACAAGTAGCAGTACAAGAGGGATTGTGTAGGCTAAAACGAAATTCCTGTTTCTCCTCAAAAACAAAATAATTCGAAACCAGTTCTTCCACGATATCATCACGTTTTACTCCAAACTATCTTAGAAATCTTTTTGATACAGTTAGTTGCAATTGCAAGCCACACGAAGAGACAATCTTAATAAATCGGTAGATATAATCGGTAAATGGTCAACGACAGATTTCTCCTATCATAATTTCCAAAGTATAAAACTTTAGCCGATTAGCAGTTAAAATAATTTGTAATTGCCATTCCAGAGAATGATATCCGTTGGTTACGTACGTTTGTATGTAGAGTAAAGAGGGTAAAGTGTAAAGTACATGGTGGTGCATAGCTTCGTTGGGGTATCGTTGTGATATGTTCCCGGTGTGGTGGACCAATAATTTGTCGTGCACCATTCGAAAGACAGTACGATTCTACATTGATTTGATATCTCAAACATTAATGTAGCTTACATTTTAAATATTCTCCCGAAAAAACGGGAAATTGCATTAAGCAACAACATACTTCGACATTCACCGATGTCCATGAAATTATTTGAACATTCGAAAGATCATGCGATTCTAGCTTACATTTTGCGGGTAGCATAAATATTCTACCAAAAAACGGGTAATTTAATTCAAAAACCCAGTAAAAATTCGAAATTTGACCTTCACCGATTTGCATAAAATTTTGTGTGCTTGTCAATTGAAAAACAGAGAATCAGATGGTGAAATCAGTTTTTGAGTTGTTTTTATTCCTCATCATTGGGATATATTTACCCTAAAAAATTCATAAAAGTCTAGCACAAAATTATTTTTACAATATTTCATGCAAATCGGTGAAGGAACTTTTTCGATCAATTTGATGTTCCAACTGCAAAAATAGAAAAAATTATGCACACAGACCTGAATAAAGATTTTCATTGAATCGGCAAGGATTTTTATTTTTTTCTAATCATTAGTACTTTATAATCGTATCGTTAAAGCCTTTCTATTTCCATCAATTATTTTTAATAACTTAGGTATTATTGCTTTGAAGTGAAGGATGAATTCCTTATAGTTAGCGTTTGAATAATCACTTTCTTGATCATTACAGCAGAAAGGAAATAAACTATTGAGTGAGCTATTTATTATTATTATTTACAATAGAAAAGCACCCTTCTACAATTTATAATATTTTTCTAGGATTTTCTAAATTACTTTGTTTAATAAAAATATGAGTAGGAAATTGACTAACTTTCGCTTTATCAACGGGGAAATGATGAACAAAGAGGAAATTAATTGTTGTAAAAGCGCGGTTGCTGCTACAATAAATCACGTATTATTTATGTACTTATACATTTACTGTACAACTTACTTTACAATCACAACAATTTTTATACATACAGAGCTTCAATATGTAATTACAATTTACTCGAAAATGTGCTGTGTGTGTTTGAGTTTAGAATTAAAACCTTCTAACAAGACATTTTCAGTCTATTCTGTGCTTTTAGTGAGTTAGCACCGCGAGGAAGCCAATCAGAACTTACATTCAGTGACTATTTCATGATTTCATATCATAGTCTTATTTTTATAAACTTAAATTAATGTATAAACTACTATACCGTAGTTAATGCTACTTATTCATGTTTTTAAATAAACGCCTGCCTGTGTGTGTGACATTGTCCTTGTACCTATTAAATAGTAATACCTATAATAATAATAATAATAATAATAATAATATTATAATAAATTATAATTAATTCTTCTTCGCGAGACGAACGCCCAGAAAATGCGAATTCCAAAAAAGTGTATATGTAATATTAAATATTAACACGAAACGTACATTACATTTTATTACATTGCACTCGTTATGCATTATAAATGCCAACAATTATCATTAGAATTAGTCTAATAATCATGTTTGGCAATTGTCTGTGCAAGGTGTATAGTGGCATTAAAGGTATTTCATTACACAATTTATGCCTAATATACGTAAATACTGAAGGAGTCGGATCAAACTTTAAGTGCATTTTCTCTATAAAAATGTGCACCACAAAATTGCAATTTTAATTACAACTATTTCTCATACTAACAAATGAACAAGGATAAACTGTCATTTTTGAGAAAATAATATAACCAAAATGAATACCTCGCTACAAAAAATCAAAATAAATATTTTTACACAGTTATAATTGAAAGGGATGTTATTCAGTATTCGCACTTCTAAATTACTAATGTCCTAACCGAAAATGCTTTTTGCTTAAAATGGCACCTTCTAATTCTATAAATTGTTTTGCCACTCTTTTTTACTACGGGACAAAAAATAACAATATTACGCGATTATGATTACTAATAATGAGAGATACAACAACGCTCACAGAAATGGTTAATTATATAATTACGACAGGCTAATGGTCATAATCACTTAATGCAAGATTTAGTTAGATTTACGATTTAATGGTAATTTACAATATATTATGTGGTACAGTGGACAACGTTTTGTGTTGTTAATGTAATATTGTTATCATTATTAGAACTACACTAGAAACACACTTTGATCATGTCGGATTACATTGCATGGGAGGACCACTGTCTTGCGAAGCTTCTTCATCCGACGCATCATCCTCTCCATTAAGTCGATAACCCATATTCATCAATATGATTTCAAAAGGATTCGAATTCATTCGTTTCTGATTCGCATACGCTGCATCGTTTACATCTTCTACAACTCTATCGTTCATTTTTCCGTCCTGCAACACAAATATGAAAAAAAAAATATTAGCTGTGGGTAGACTCTCCTTGAAAATCCTTGAAAAGACATAATTTTGAATATTTGTTCATTAATTTTTGTAAAGTAAATGACCTCAGGTGTAGGGGCCCACAATCTGACGACTGATTCGATTCCACTGGTAGCCAACATACAATAATTAGGGTGAGGTTGAAGGCAGTTAACAATTGAGTCATCTCCTTTTATGATTTTGACGATATTAGTTGTGTCTCTGTCCCAAATGAAGAAACTTCCATCATCGGATCCTGCGACGACAAATCCTCCAAAGAAGTTTGCTTCTTTAATATCTGTAGTTGTGTTACAATGGCCGCAAAATCGTTGAGTAAAGTCTATA
The DNA here is from genome assembly GCA_019776165.1 of Pogonognathellus flavescens. Classification (NCBI taxonomy): domain Eukaryota; kingdom Metazoa; phylum Arthropoda; class Collembola; order Entomobryomorpha; family Tomoceridae; genus Pogonognathellus; species Pogonognathellus flavescens. The sequence goes on from JABASD010002365.1 coordinate 7,384, forward strand.
GCTTCAGAACGGTAGAGTAATTCAGATTCTTGGTTGAAAGGGACACCACGCATGGGTGGAGAGCCGTCGGAGCCTTCGAATGAAGAAGTAGACGCACTTGAGTCTGTCGGTAGAATAACAACGTCATCGTTGCTTGCTTCTACATCGTCCTCTGGAGTGTCCTCCACAGCGACGAATTCAACTTCATCGTCCATTGTGTTTTCATTCTCTCGTTCATTGGTTGAACTGTTTGACTCGGAGCCACCACGACTGAAACGAAGAAAATAATTTCTACTGCGAGTAATAATAGTGGATGGATCGTTAGTTTCTCCGGACGAGGAAGAAGATACGGAATTTGTAGAAAAGGAAGAAGTGGTCGATTTGGGAGAACTGTTTGTAGAAGAACCGGATGTTGAAGTGCTTGCACAATTCGTCGTAATTTTCTGAAGATCATCACTGAGGGTTTTGAAAGCAACTGATGATGTTTTATTAGGAAATCTAATTTTAAACTGTTGTATACATCCAGTGCACTCAGGAAAACGACGTAGTTCAAACAAACAGCGACACAACCTGAAAATATTCATAAGTAAAATAAACTTCGGAAATATCTTCGGATTTAGAAATATTAATATCAAATGAGTCAACCACCTTAAATGTGCTCTGTCGAAATGCGAGTCTAGAGATATTGCAGTTTCACAGTCTTTAAGAGCTGTGTATGCATCACCATTCCTGTTAAATAATATCAATGTCAATTTTTAAAATCACTTGTATGAAAAACAAGAAATATACATTGGTAAGTGAAAGTAATTTTTTACCAAGCTCTTTTCAATAGAGCAGCAGCTCTATTGCTATATAATATGGCGGATTGAGGACAAATACGTAAAGCTTCGTTGTATAAATGAATTGCTCGGGCATATTTTTTCGATTCGAAAGCCTTGTTGGCCTGAAATACGTAAAATGAGTTGAAATTAAAGTAACTGAAGATTCATACTATACATTAAAAACAACATCATAAAAGATAAATATTTTTGGCAGCAACCTGCTTTTATTAATAATGTACCTGTTTCTTAATAGTCTCAGCTGCAGGAGAAAGTTTATTTTTCGTAGATTCTCCGGAATGATTGCCTACGTCATGTTTAATCGGAAGACTGTCCCCTCCTCCAGCAGCACCATTCAGCGTAAATAAATGCGCTAACCCGTTTTTACTAACACCGTTTACGACACCGTTGGTTTTTGGTTGAGTATCTTTAGGATTACTATCGCCCACTGCAAGAAAAATCAACATTATTGTAACTTTTCATTCAAATACAAAAATTTGTAGTGTAATATTTATATGAACAGAAACAGATACGTTACTTGCAAAGAAAGAAAAATATAATGATACATAAATTATATATTACTTGGCAAATCAGGTATCGTAAATTGTGTAAGGCCTTTTTGGAGGTCTCGAGTCAATGGAAACAAATATATTTGCTCTCCGCCTAAATTGACAAGAAGCTCTTTTCCATCTGGACTGTAAGCGACATAAGTTGCGGCTAAAGAACGGTATTTTCGTTTGTATTCCGTTATTTTTGTGGGTAGATGACCTACGAAGTTATAAAATTTGCTTTTTACATTTTACTTGATAATAAAATATTTACACTGGATATTTGTAGTTAAGATTGATGACTACAAACCTGGAACTAGATACTGCACTGCTCCATTAGGGATATCACTATTGGTAGATCCTTGTTTCTTAGTTATCATTCTTCTATCATAAATTCTGACAAATGGATCATTGGCTCCTACAGCCATAAATTCTGGTCGAACAGGATTCACTGCCAAACATTTGGCTTCTGCTTTATAACCGCAATATGTTTTCAAATCGATGAGAACATTTTTAGGTTTCTTTTCCATTGGGCCAGAGCAACTATGTGAGGTTCTAAGATCATGTTCCATGACTACTCCATCTTCTCCAGCACTCCAAAAAAGGTGCGGAGTTGTAGGGTCCGTGACACATCGTTTAACTCTTCCTGCATGACAGGCGCATATACTTATTATTTCCTTAGACATTATGTCATGTACTCGTACGGAATGGTCAGCTGATCCAGAAATGACTGTTCTGTCTCCAGTATTTGGTAAGAACTGTTTCAAAAAAAAATATATATTTAGATATGCTTGCGACGATCAGCTGTTTAGGAATGATCCTTAGACAATGGTTTGAAGCAATTACTTTTACTGTGAAGATATTTCCGTGATGACCTGTGGCAATACTGGCTAGCTGTGTTTTTCTGAAGGGATCCCATAGGCATACATGCACATCGTCCGATCCAGAAGCCAATATTCTGCAATTAAAACAAAAATTATGTTTAAAATGTATTGAAAAGGTTTAAAATGAATTTAAATGTCACTCACTGTCCACTGTGACTCCATTCTAAGCAGTTGACACAACCAGTATGACCAGAAAGTTCGCCGTACAAACCCAAACGAGCCACGAAATCAGATGTTGCACGAAATCTATCCTCTACCATTCCAGCATATCGCGGCTATTAAATATGAAGATAAAAAAATAATAAAAATGTAGATACATCAATGAAATACGTTGAAAATGTGTTAAGATATAATATAGTTGTATAAAGATTGCATTTACTTACGTCTAATTCGCGATTTAGCTGAAGCTGCGCAAAATTTTTGTATCGTCTCATTTTTCTTTATTAAATGGTAGACAGGGGTCCTGAAAAAAACGATACACAATTCTTTATTGTCTGACTTGTCATCTTTGACAATAAATCATTTCCTAGAATTTTAAATTCAATAGGAATTTTATATAACATGAATTATAATATTAATTGTAACTTTGATAATTGTTAGTTATATTAACACTCGTATTACAATTTTTAAACTCACCCACTACTACTGCATAATTATTTCCTTTGATTAAGGTTATTTGCGACTTCAACGAATTTGTTCGTTTGTTTATCGGACTATTTGAACCTTCTTCAGATTAATTCTCACTTTTCAGTCAGTAGTTTAAAAAACTCGGAGTTGTGAAACAATTATGGTAGATATCAACCCTCAAGAACTATGATCCGTCCGGGGAAGGATGTGTTCATAATAATAACAGCAAGCCTGGAAAAAACATCATACAAAAAAATAGAATAAATTGTATATTTTCAAGTTTCAACCAAATGACAAATGTTAAATCAATCATCAATCATAAATAACAACATTGATCAATAATTGTAATAATAACTGTTAATGTTTGTTAATAGTCAACAGTTCAAGTGTCAAGCAATAATTAACATTACACTAATTGTTGTCTGTCTTGAACAGAACATACTATTTTTCTTCCTCCCCAGTAAAGAATTGTCATTTTTGAACAATCATAATTAAAATTAATTGTTTCTCCAAACACAGACCACACACAACACAGATTTAATGTTATTTACAATTACAATACAATACAAATTACAATACAATACAAATTACATTAAGATAATAATATTTCTAGCGAACTTACAAAGATACATTACCTAGGCCCAATAATGAGTTCAGCAGTCATCAGAACAGAAGATCGTCAACATTTTGTGTTGTTATTATTGATTTGACCCTTGTGAGTTGTTGGTTGTTTTGATTATTGTGAAGTATGTTCCGAATCGGATATGTGTCAGGGATCAGCGTAGTTGTCGATTGCAATTGCAAGTTTTGCATTTGCAATGTAATGCAATGTTGAGTGCAGTTCCTTCTGCAGTTCAATTTACATTTATAGTTGTATTGACTAATTTTATTTTATTTGCACAGGGAAGGGAATAGTAAAATCAACTACGAGTACATTTGCTTATAGTTCCAGCAATCTCTACCTGCTGACGTCCTGACTTCTGCTGCAGCTTGCTGGTGCGAAGAGTAAAAGAGATACAAAATATTTTACTCTCTGAATCTGTTCTTCTGTGTCTGTGAGGTTTGTTGTTGTGTGTGATTAGTGTGATTGATCCAATTGATCTCTGAAGTGATCACTGATCTGTGAGGTGAGTGATGTATTTCAAATTACATAATATGTAATTTTAATCTCCTTTTTCGTATTTATTTACGACGAATCTTTCACTAGAAGCTCTCTATCGGAAATATCCGTCTCTAAAAGTTTTTATTTAAAAATTTTCTGTAGAATAGCTGGGATGCTGGGAATTGAGAGACTGAATCTGAAAATCTGAACTGAACTTATGGTGTATGGAGCAAACAGTGTGAGGACATTGAGAAGAGAAAAAAAGATACCCGGGAATCGGTTTATTTCGGTCTGAAGATTGCGTGTTCCAATCCCAATATTCATTCAACTCCTTTGCTGTTTGCTGCAGGATATAGGTGGATAGGCGGTCGAGAAAAGTAAAATAGTTATTGCCAAGAAAACTCGAAAATTTTGTAAATCATAAGTGTAGAAATATTGAAAGATAGGTATCAGAAGTATTTTTCATCATTTAGTTGAATATAACGTTCATACCTATTTTGATTTGCAGGAACGTTGAAGATTGACTTCCTTTCATCCTTTTACGAAAGCGTAATTGAGCCATTAAACAAATTCGAGTAAGTGGGGATTGTACTGATGTACTTGACACCTAAGCGTCCAAGATTGGAAGAACCCGAAGGCCCGAACGATAAAAGTCATCCGTTGGATACTTTGGAATCTCACGTTAGATTTCAAAATATAGATAGATATTCATACTCGACTTGTGGTAGTACACCGAATTCTTATGCCATGGCAAATACGGAGATCCAAATGCCTTTTTTCGGGATACAATGTGATTGGGACGATCAAATGAGGTAATCTTTTCAGAAGTGTACTTAGTTTTATTAAAAATTGCGTTTACACATTCCTTTTAAACTTTTTGATGTCTATCTGTTTCAGTTTAAAAAAAAATCCTAATGTTAAACCACCTTTAAACGTTCTCTATCAAGCATTTTCTGTTCTACTTGTTATATATACATACTAACCTTTAAGTCTTTAATTTTGCAGGAATGTGGGAGGAAAGGCTTGGGTCAGTGTGCGACGTCCTGGAACAGGTAATCGGTAATTTGCCGCAAACCTATTACTTTTGTAAAATAATATTTGCATTCTTTATTGTTGCATTCAGGTTAAAATACTAAACTTTTTTTGTTATAGAAAAATCGGTTCACGGAGATATAGTAAGCGTGAATACAAATCCACTGCAGGTGAAATGCTCGGAGCCTTTTTCTGTAGTCGACAGCAAAAGCACTGCTAATTTTATCTCAGTAAAGGATACACCCTCTGATTATGAGTGCGGATTCATTGCCCCTGTCAGTGTTTTCAGTGGTATTCACAATAAAAGTGTAAGTTGTGATATTCAATTCACCAAAAACATTTAACGAATTTCATTCATAGACAAATTATATTTATATGGTATTCATCGATACTTTGCAGGTGGTTTCATTGGATGTCACAGAAGGTGGTCTCGGTGTGTCGGTTTGTCAAAATAACCAACTAAAAATTTGGGAAACCGAATCTGGAAACGTTCGGGTAAGATTTTCCTTTTTATAGTTCTAGTAAATAACTTATAATATTTGTACCCAATAACATGTAACATGTAATAGATTTACCCGATCACTAATAAAGCAAGTTTCAAATATTACTTTCTTTCTGCGCAGAGAACTTTGGAAGGACATCCAGTGGATGCGTATTCTTGTCGTTTCTTTCCCTCTGGAGTTGTTATTTTATCAGCTGGGGCAGATTGTACAGTTAAAATTTGGTCTGCTGAAAACGGACAATGTCCTGTCACATTTCGTGGTCACACGGCTTCTGTGCAAGACACATGTATTGTTGATCGCGGAAGGAACGTAGTTTCTGTCTCAAAGTAATTCAATAAGAAAATTGCATACAATTATATAATTAATGGAATGGAATAAAATAATGCAAATTTTTCTTTACCAGGGATGGTACTGCACGTTTGTGGGATTGTGGAGAATCCAAGTGCTTAACGACAATTGTAAGTTGCGGAGCTTCAATTAACTCATGTTGCCTGATTGCACCATTTAATTTTGACATGGGGTCAGCAGCTCCTGATATGAGTAAGTGTATCATTGACATAATAATATGATAAATAAGAAATTGTAATGAAGGATAGGTTGAGCGTTTGGATAGAGACTCACATAATATTATATTTTGTATGTTTTAGCCGAGCGTGAAATTGGTACGGTTGGGAAAATGCTTTTACTGGCTCGGGAAGATGGAAAAGTTCAAGGAGTCAGTATTGGAAACCGAAAGGAAATCTTTACTGAGAATTTACCATCAGCAGCTAACAAAGTGATTGCTACAGGATTAAATTCGTTCGTCGTTGGATGTCAAGGGGGAGAAATCTGTACTTTTGATTTGAGGAAGATTGTTCCACCGAAAAGAATTCACTGTGCAACGAAAACTCCAATTTTGGATCTAATGTGTCATCCTCGGTCACCAGCCTCCAAACCAAGCACAGACGAAACTAACCGTTTATTTTGGGCTGCAAAAAGTGACGGAACCGTTGCTCTTATTAATCCAAATTTAAATGAAAATCCGAAAAAGTACGTTCAATTGACAGGATCCGACTGTGACCCCATTTATCAAATGAAGCACGATGGAAATTATATTTACACTGCTTGCAGAGATGCTTGTATTCGTAAGTATGCCATCAATCATGTTACAAGACTGTATGATCAGTGATTTCAAGTTGAAGGGCCTAAATTAATAATATTCTGCTACACTAGAAGTTTTAGATATACCTCACAAATACTAACATTAGGTCCGTTTTCTTAATTAAGTATTATAAACTTCATCAGCTTTACTTTAACTAATTTTAGAGTGGTTATTATTATTACATAGACAGAATAATGTTAACATATTTAACACACTTTGCTATAGGGAAGATGAGATTTCTTAAACACTTGCATGTTTAGCAATAATTGAATCAGGGATCAGTTTAGTTAGGGTGAATCTGTTTAATATTTAAAAATTGCGATTTGTCTTTATTATACTTTCCTTAAATGCTCTGTTAGTTTTTGTGTTCCTTATGGTACATAATAAAATAACGTCTGTGAAATTATACTTTAAAGTTAATTGTTGCACACATTGTAATAATTATTAACCCATTCCTTATAGAAGCTGCACCATTATGACATTTATACAACAAATTCAACAAAACTTGTACAATCTTTGTAAATTCATACAACTCAAAGTAACAAAGTGTACATAGGTAGAAATTACGTAACACGTTTTCGTATTAATATTATTCTATATTTAAAAAAGACTTGTACACATTGCTATACATACATGCGTGGAGAGCATTCGGATTTTATTATGGAAACATTTTTTATATAGCTGTGACTTTTTCAGTTCACTTCAGTAATTTAAAAGTGATATCTTCCTGTATCTTAATATTACACCTAATTTTGAGGAAGCTGTTTGTTTTAAGTCAGTAGTATAAGTATAGAAAATACGGGTTAAAATAAGTTAATTCCTGCGGCCTGCGTTTCCCAACCAATTATTAATTCTCAATCCTCATTAGTCACCTAAACCATATGAAAGGATAGGACTGATTGGCAAAGTAGAATTTAGTGAAGCTACCACTACTACATAAGTTAGTTGAGCGAGCGAAGTGTATTTAATGATTATCTAATCACATGAAGCGGAACTGTTAGATTCTTCCCAACTCTTGCTATTAATTCTTCTCCCAGGGCAGGATTTGTTTCTTTCCATGAGTATTTGTCAATAATAAACACCTGGGAAAAATCAATGACAAAATTACAACAATAATTTTACGCTTCTTCGTAAAAATTTCGTGGTAAATGTCACATACCTCTTCCAATGGCTGACGAACTGACACAAGAACATTTAGACACATCCCATCATGCTGCCCGACTGGTTTCCCATTGTACTCCACCGATAGGATTCCATTAGGTCTGTGCTGAGGCAATTCCGAGCCAAATATTTCCTACATAATAAATGTGTAACATATTTTTTACAATTTCTTAATGCATATACCTAATTGATTGTGTGTGAATGATTTACAATATTTTATTTTTTTGGTTATTATAGATTTTTATGTTACGTACATTCATGTACTTCTTCAGTGTGGAGTGTAAGCTCTTTTGCGGGTGAATTTCACAAAGGGGAAGATGAATGTGATCCTTTTCGCCCACCAATACACAGACCCGATTACTAAACAAAAATCATTTCAATGTAGAGTTTCCACTTAAAATAGCTTTTTTGTATGTGAGTACTACTTACAGGTCTCATTGTCAGTTTCATTATATGAGTACAAATCAATGTATTCGTATGCAGGAATTTTTTCACAAATTCTAATTACAAAACTTGTGTGTATGAGAATGAATTTTAAAGTTGGAAATACTTATTGCAAATGTAAACTTACTTGGATTTCCTTCGGACAGCAATCACAAGACGTAAATATAATTTTTTGTGTCCCACGAGCGCTGGCATAATTTTAGAGTGCCACGGATCGTCTCTATTTGTATAATACTCCGTCCCTATTAGTGTTAATTATTTTAGACAGGTTTAATTGTCATTCATTGAGCATTATGTTATTTTCAAATTGGGAAAGTCATTTTTTACCTTTTTCTATTAAAGGTAGAATATCTTTTGCTCTCAGAGGAAGCTCTTGAACATTTCGAATCCATTTGGCTTGTAGAGACTCTTGATCTGCATCTGCGTTCGTTTTTAGTTTGCCACCTAATTGTAAGTATGAACAAAAGTGAGATGGTTTTAGATATATGTTCTTCCAGTAATATTACATATCAAGTCGAAAATCAGCTTTACCAATATTCAACATCAAAATTGAGTAAGGTTTTTCTTACCAATGACATTGCCTGTCATGACAAAACGATACCAGACTCCAGCTGCTGCTTCAACTGTAATGAGCGTCGTGGGTTCCATATCAAGTCCAGTTTCTTCCAGCACTTCTCTTTTTACTGCTTCCTGAAAAATAAAAGTAGAATTCATTATTTGCTGTAAATACTTTTAAATGAATTGTTTAGAAAAATATCATTTTAGATAAGGATTTTTTAGGATTAATCCCTTTTTACTTACATATATGGTTTCTCCCGGTTCCATTCTTCCGGCTGGAAGATACCATTGTCCAGCGCAAGATGGTTTAGCCTCTTGCATCATTAAAACTTCATGATCTTCATTGAGTAAAACAGCAGCTACGATATAGGTAACCGTCTTTTTCGTCAAGGGAATGAATTCTAAAGGTCCGGTTGGAGTCACGCCTTTAGAAGCTACAAAGAAATATTTTTGCCAATGTAATTGTAATTCAATTATGAAATATGCAAAGCAATGAATAAGTAACAAATAAAAAATTGATTCGCAGTGACGCATACAATAAGTACTTACAATGAAGTAGCTTATACTGATAAATACAATAAATGAAATTGAAACACTTGGACACATTTTCTGTTTCTGTTCACAAAAATATTTGTTAAGAAATGTTTGCTTCATGTTTTAAAGGGTTCTTGTAATATAAAAGGTACTATACTGCTAAATACTAGCTGAATATTTTGCTTATACAATAATATAATTATTAGAACAGTTGGTTAATTTTTGTAAATCATGATAATAGTTAAGTTCATTCTACCGTGTCGATTGGGGAAATAATTGTTAAAATGTCGGTTATGCATTAATAAAATGAAAATTCTCTCTTTCTCTACTCAATGTTTTCTAATACAATTTTAAACGATAAATTCTAAATAAAAAGAGTTATTAACGATGATGGTCTTATGTAAATATTTTTTGTTAGGTGTAATAAATAATTTCTATTTGAGAGTAAGAGAGTGTTGTTACCTAAAGCTTCATTTTGATCTGCAAGAGAAAAGTCGCAGTAAACTTGATCATCAGAAAGACCTCCTCCAGCCAGAAGAATTTTTAACTGCGGCTCTATATTGTTTTCCATCTTGCTCGATTTCCAAGCAAGACTTTCACAGTTCTAACAGCTTCCTAATTTTCACAGTAGTGTGAAAGAACAGTAGAATTTTAATTTCTCGATCCTCTTAAAATATCAAAAATCTCCACGAATCCAAGGCAATTTCTCAAGTATTTTCTCCATCAATTCACAATCCTACAAAATATAAAGTAATAACAATGTGAGACATTATTCATAATCCACAAATCTATGTACAGTAAACCCAAATCGGACAGATTTTGTAGTAAAATAATTTTCTCAACGCATAAAAAAATTTAATGACATGCCATGAATATCGTCTACCTAATAGCGAAGTAATAATAACAATTCGGACTTATATAATCATATCTATATTAAAGTCGTCTATATATTTGCAAAACTCAGTTTTACCTTTACCTCCTACAAAAATTATCCTCAACCCACCCGCACCCTCCAGTTGAAAATTCTAGATACGCTCGTGATACAAATACCCGTGTTGGCATTTTTAAAATAAAAACAGTTTATAATTAAATAAATAAATAATGAAAATATTGCGTTAAAAAATTGGCATATTGTTTTAGTGTGTCTAGTGTCTTTTTTTAGAATTTTTAGCAGAATTTTTATAATGTGTACATCAATTGTTTTGAGTAAAAATTTTCTCCCAGAAAATGAAACTGATGAAAAATCTAAAATTGAATAGATCACATCTATATATACCATGTCAATAAGTAGGTTAACATATTTAAGTGTGTCTTTTTTCTGGCTCACATACTTATTTCTAAATAGTAAATGAATTATTAATAACATCTCACATACCTACCTCTACCTATAACAATGTTTTGTATAAAACTATTTCACTTACACAGTGAATGTCAATTTACAATAATTCTTCTGTTTATAAATACTTGAACTATCATTGTGTTAATTTCGTGAATGGATAGTGAAAACTTGACAAAGACCCCGACTTTTTTGTACCGTGAATTACACACAGCGATTTTGACAAGACCACAACAAGAACATTGTTTAGCACATAGTTTTTCTCATTTACACATTCAACTTATAAGAAATCCCCACTCTGTGTCCCATAGCCAAAACAAAACAGGTAAATTGTAAAAAGAAGCCGAACCTGGGCACACTGAAGTTTTATACAAGCACAACACGACAACAAAATCAGACTAAAAAAGTTTTTGTGTGATTGTCACTGTCTGTCACACGCAGTTTGTCTCTTTACAGATTTAGTGGCTTCTAAAGAGTTTCCTGCTGACCTATGTCGTGTTCTGATGTTGTGCTGCTGTGACTTGATCACATAATACACAAAACCTTCTGCTAATACCTCTGCACTACATTTTATGTGAGTATCATCATCTGCTTTCTGCCACTGCACTACAAACACAACAATACTTCCATCCCATATACCGCCTGCTAAAAATGTCTGTAATGTAGGTGCTCGTCTCTGTCTCTCTTTAATAACAAAATTCTTCTCCTATGTGTGTATGTACAATTCAGACTTAGACAAGTGCAGTAGTGGTGATATAACTATAGTAGAAGTATTTCTGTATACACTTGTAACACATGCACACTCTGATTACTTGCATAGTGTGCCCAATGCAGCTCTCTTACACACATAAACACAAAACCCTTTATTGGTAAAGGGTTATCTGTAAACAAGTACACACAGCATGCATATACACAACGTGCATTTATAAGCTGTATATAATAATATGTGTGTGTGTTGATGTTGATAAGATTCACACAAACATATACAACAACAAGTGGAAAAACACAAGTACAACTTATACTAGTAGTGTGCATGCCCCAAGCTGAAAAATCTTAAGTGGGCCACATAGCACAGTACAGTATTTATTGTATACATATAATCTATACAAACACACTTACTTCGTACAAATAAACCTCTGGCAACATTAAGTAGCATATAGCAAAGGAAATAAACTGTAAGTGTCAGTCTATGACTGAGCATTTACTATTACACGCATATGGGCTTGGTATATTATTATTATTTTACAGATATTGCATTATTGTCGATGTGGGATATACATAAGACGAAATTGTCAGTTACTAGTGATTGCAAGTAGTGCACAATTGTATTCTGGTTGGTGTGTATACTGTAATTAATTCAATATTATGTCGGAGAACTCGTTCGCGATTGAATTTCTTGCATATAAAGCTGAAACAACGAGTTTTCTTAATTCTAGTACTATAGCCACTAATAGGCAGGTAGATATTAAATACGTATACGTATTCTATGTAGACGTATTAACTTAATAGATATACATCGTCTTTAAAAACAATTGCAGCAAATCATATTAAAGGAAAAATGAAAAAGATCAAAATCAACTTGATTAAAAGGGTATTGTAATTAGAATGCATTTATAATTTTAATAGTACGCGTTAAGAAAATGTTTAATATTCTTCTCTTCTATTTCTAATGCTTACTTAGTGCCAACATCTGCATTTAGGTATATTACGGGGATAAAATCATTATTATCGTTTAATTACGATTAAGTAGTCAATATTGAGGGTTACATTAATTTTATAAAAAATATTTGATGCACTAATGATTTCTAATGATACACCTATACTGTCTGTTTATGTTATAATTTTACAAATAGCTATATACTAGTATATACTGATACAATGTGTGTTTGTAAAGTGCAAGCAATAACAAGAAATCGTAAAGCGTAAGATGAGATTAAAAATTGACTTGTATGAGAATAATTAATTAAGTTCGTTATATATCAAAGAGTACCTACCTATATTTACTCTAAATAAGTACAACTGCTAATGATGTCTTATCTCTTAAATGAGCCGAGAGTGAATAACTGACTATATAATTATACGAAGCTATGCTAAAAGACTGTAAGAGTGTGTAAAAGATGAGACGGATGGTTTAAAAATTCGAAGAAAGATTATCCCGCAGTAAAACACATCGTAAAAGGAAATCTTGAGAGTTAAACTTGACTTTTACTGCTCATGCTTAAATTAACAATATTTATTTCTTACCTTCTCTCGCGATTCTTCTGTTCTTTCAAATATAATCCCTCCTGGTCAATCTCTCTCTCTTTACCAAAGTCGTGTGCCTTTATCCGCAAATTTTTCTTCAGAAAGCAACAACTGTAGCACTACAAATAGAAATAACACAATAGTCTTTATGTTTATTTATTGTCCTTTATTGTCGCTTTAAAATCCTCCTTTACAATTTAATTCCCTGTATCTGCCTAAATCTTATATAGAACTGTGAGATTATTTCAACCAGAAATATTTTTCCCCCTGCTACAGGTAGAATCATTTACGTTATGACTTGCACAACAATGAGACAAACTCTCTATAGCAAAAATATCTACATAGGTACCTACACAGTTTTATTTTCTGCACACACGCACTGCACTTAAACTAACAAAGTTGATTTCTATAATGGGAATCACATACAAAGATAACCATCTCTTTTAAACTGACACTATAGTACTAATGTTTTCTCTGAGAGGATGACGAGTTTATTGTTTTTTGCAATTGTGTGTTACCTTTTACCAAACGAGGATGTTCCTCCTATATAAAATATCCCTTTATAATGTTTCAGAGTATAAAAGTCTAAATAGACCTGTAAAGATGTTCTTTACGGTGTATGCGGTGTATTGACATTTACCAAACACAGCAGAAGGTACTCATCTGACACTCACACAACACACACACGAAAAATACACACAGGATGATACCTACTTGGAATTGTTGGTGGTGGACGAAGAAGTCTGAGTGTGGACGTACGTGGTGGACGACTACTAAACATGCGAGTGAGCTTTTGTGACCGATTTTAGTGAATGAGATGAGAGGAGGGGATGAATGCGGAACCAATTTGACACGACAGACAGCTATTCGCCCTTAGGCCTTTATTCCTTCTCTCGTATATACTTGTCCTTTGTATATTTTATTATTATATTTAACTATAACGAATAGTACACGTAAGAATAAGTATCTAAACCACTGCAGGCTAATGCTATAATATTGTAATGATTTTTCTGTAGTCTCTATTATATACACAGAGATATTGAATGAAATAACATACACACACACTGCTTAGATCTTCTTGTGTGTGTGTTTACTACACACAGATGCATTTACATGTAATCATATTTGTAACTTGAATTTTAAAGTAACATTATGTATACAGGTAGTGTAGTAGTACTACACATGGAAATACTCACACACATGTATAGGTAGTAGTAGAATATGTTTTATAACTTTATAAGAATCCGTATAGGTGTTGGAGAAGAAGAATACAATGGGATATTAAGAAGGAGACGGATGGATGATGATGAGGACTGACTTGACTTGTGCATTGCATTGTGTTAGTAGCTGTGTGTAATAGAATGGATCTTGTACTTGTATTTTATATTATGGAAATGGAAGTGTATAGGTATTTATTTAAGTTTTTACTGGTACAGTAGTAGTAGTGCATTGTATTGCCATGAAAGGCTGTGTCGTGTATTCAAGTTGTACTTACTCCTTTTGCATTTTGTTAAAGTGCCATTAGCATCTAAAGCAGAAAGACCTGCACACACGGCAGTTTATAAGCGAAGAGAAACACTTGTTCGTTTAGAATGTAATGATAAAGGATAGATCTTGAATGGCAGCTTGCAATTCGAACCTTTTTATTACGCTCAGAAGATATTCGGGCATTATAATGAATTGCCAAATCTCTCGGAATATTTGTTATACGCATAGGCATGTGTCATAGTGGCTCTGACCATTTTAAAATAATTTCAAACCAGTATTTTGTTCATAGTGGATAAAATTGATGTTGTACTTTTGACACAATATACCTGAGAATTTTTTTTAGGGATATACAGTACTCAGGGAATTTAATTGGGGATTAGGGATATACTTGGGGAATTTTTATAAATATTTAAATTAATATCATGTTAAATTTTATACACTTACGCCATGATAGAATAGAAAATAACTTGCTTGAACTGACTTTAGCAGTCATGAACCTACAGAATATCAACAAGAAAATATAATTTAAATGAATCTATAAATTTTTAGAAATGCTTTACTCATTCTAAAAAAAATCGATGAAATCAAATTATAGAATTCAATCCTGACTATTTTGGTCTTCCTACTAAGAAAAGATACGTTATTTATAATAACTGTTGTACTGAATAGTTGCATACACTACTACGTATAATTCTGAAAATCTAAACACAATACCTATATACCTTCCCGTACTGCACGTTATCAAATGGTATCCTTTTCTATGTATTTATCCATTCATATAAAACAACAGCCCCGATTTTTAATAGCAATGACAGCAGCAGCCGCGGCAGTAACGTAATAAGTCGACTACTAATCGACTAATCCACTATAAACTTTTTTGTATAGGAAAACGTCTTGAATGTAACGTGCATACCATATACCTATACACAGTGTAAATCTGACACTCTTTGCATGCATTAAAATGCCTGTACATAGCGCATCGTCATATATTTACAGCTATTTATTTGTTTGCAACACATTACGAAGCAAGTCTTCAGAGTTTTTAACTCCTTCCCTATTTATCATTATTGTTCAGGGTGGTGATGGTGAATATTCTCAATACTTAATTAACTCTATTCCTATTATATACCTATACTTATAAATTCCATATACTGTATTATGTGTACACGTATAATATAGTCATACATAAAAATAAAAAACATCTTTTACTTATATACCTTGCACATTGTTAAGCAATTGTGTGTATGTCTTTAACACACGAGAATAACACACCCTGCCACACATACACAACTGGTCGAGAGAAATGAGAAATACTCCGCAAGAATAATAAAATGCTGCAAGTTGCAAATCGAGTAGTATCACATTGAGAGTCTGCGAGACTCGAGAAGAGTGTAATGGCAATCGTAGCGAGCGGGGATATCACATAGCAAAGCAAAACAGTGAGACACACTCACAGAACAAGAAGAAAAGTCAACCAACTTCTTTGCAACTGACTTTTGATGAATCAGATAGCAATTGTCTTGTGCAGAAATGAATCTTACCGTAAACTTCAGGTATAGAAGTCCAAAAGTCTTTCTAGTGTTTATTTTCTATATACTAGCTACTTCAATCCATGTAATACGTACTTAGTTAAATGCTATACGAGTGTGTGTTATTATGATCATCAAGGGCGTATCTTGAGGGGAATCACTGGGTGCCCGGGCACGCTCCCAAATCTTCCAAACTTGAGGAAATGGTGGAAATTGTTAATGACCTAAATAAATAAGCTTATTACATATGAAATATTTTTAGAATTTTCACCAAAATTATATAACCAAACATTTTCAACCTTTTTAAAATCCCAGTAAAGTACAAAATTTGCAAGAGATAGGTACTGAAACATTGCTAACATTTTTTAGTGCTATGCTAAGCGAGAATTTAGTGTAATTAATACGCGAGAATAAGTATAATAAATTCAGCACACATTTACGCTAACTAAGCGCGCATAAGAGTTATTTGTTAGTTTTTACTAACTTTTAAATACGAATTACGATTAGAGTGGGAAATATACCTTAAGAAATTCATTTCCTTAAGCCACCCTGGTCTATTTTGGCATATTTCAACTTACATTACCCTTATGACTTCCCAAATTACAATCTTAGATACGCGCCTGATTGTTGCTTTAGTTTTATATAAGATTGCATGTTGCAACTATACACTTGTGCTCGTATAAAAAGATTTATATGTAATATAAACTGTTACTATTGAAAAGAAAGAAAAAAATATATTATTACCATGAGTATCAAAAATTACATTTTTACAAACAAACTTTTATCAAATTCAGTAAATTCATTTCATTTTGTAAATGAATAAATTAAATAAATGAATTCGCTCTTACATTTTTATTGTCCAGTTCAGTAGTAGTAGTAATATTTTACATTTTCACACACACACACAATTACCTTAAAACTTTGGATTAGAAAAAATGGAGAATATCGTACACACGAAGCCGCGTTTGCCAACTTCCCTGTACATCAGCCAAAATGTGTTAAAATACATATCCGACAAACGGGACAAGAAAAGAATGAGGCAGGTATGCAGGAATTGGGCCATTGTCATTGATCAACTGATGGGTTTATCTCTGAAATTAGATCGAAAAAACAAAGCGAAAATAATGGACTCGCACATTATCCAACGATGCACTGAACTAAAAATATTCAGTTCGGGAGGAATGTCGAATTGGTACACTTGCCCGTTTAGTGCTGACCGACTCTCCAAAATTACACTCATCGGGGAAATTAATGTGGACAATTGGGTTCTTATGCTGACGAAGTGTACAGAGCTGGATGTCTTGATTGTAGAAATAGGACTAGACGTACGTAGACTAAAGGAAATCCCTGCTACTACTGTATGGAACTCCTGGTCAAAACCGCAGCAGCTGAAACTAACCCTCCCCTGGTTAACCCGACTTTTTTTCACAAACATCTTTGCTCATTCGGAAGGCATAAATAAGAATACAGTAATCATTCCGATTTTGAACAGCATCGCATCAATGCCATATTTAAAACAATTTGTGGTTATTTGTTACTGCAAATGTCTTAACAAGAGAAGAGAAGGGCCACCACAGATGGAACTGGTGGAATTTAAAGAAGTGGTGCGTCAAATAAAACAGAAGTGCTCTAGATTTCAAACTTTCGGGTACGTATTAAGTGGTAGCAGTTTTTCCCGAATGAAATTTTGGGACACTTTATATGCGGCTCGTCAAGATGCCTTGATGATAGAGGATTCGTACTCAGATTGGTATGAGCTTGCCCAACTATTTCTTGAAGGCGAGACTTTGGACTATGTTACTTACGAACTGAACAGTGACACTCAAGATTTTGTCCGCTTTCCAGATCTCTTAAGCTCTACAGGACACAGGTCTCGGAATATTCGACATCTGAAGCTGATTGTAACCTGGTGGGAACCAACTGTGGGTTTGAACTTCGGGGAATTGGCTTCATTGAAAAATCTCCGGTCTTTGAATATAAAAAGACAGATTATAGATATATTAAACTACCACACACCATCAAGATGCATTGTGGAAAATCTCCGACTGCCTCCACTACTTGAAAAAATTGTTTTCCATTCTGTGTCAGTTTCCGGCGAGATTATCAACGTTGTGTTGCAATGCCCAAAACTGGAAGAAATTCGTATGCAAAACCAACCCCGGAAATTCAGAAACATTTTCACCGAAAATCATTTAGTTGCCGCTTTAAGACATCAAAAATTAAAACTCGTCGTTTTGGACGACTTCATGGAGCCAACAATCATGGACATGGCAGAAACTTTGGAGGACAATTTGCAGGACACATGGTCATGCGTGCTACAGAAGAGTGCACCACCAGGGTATCTTTTTACAGATCCAAAGAAAATTTTTAAAGAAACGAGACCAAAAGCATTTGTTTTGATTGTCTCGGCTAACACAACTGAGTCAGAATTGCGGGCAATAAAGAAGCAATACCATTAGATCTGTCCCAGACACAATTAACATGCAGGACATAAAAAATAGACACCTACTTCTTTTTACACTAACCCAGAGATGATCACGTATAATAAAATTAAAAATTGTCTACTAATTTTCTTGTAAACAATATACACCTCTAATAGAAATCAAAATTATGATGTGTTCAGAGTACCTATAATGAGAATGATTTTGTCAAAATCAAGAACTACTAATAGTTCAAAGTGATAGTTTAACAAGTTCGTTAATTGAAGATGAGCCTTGTATATTAGTCTATGAATAAATAACTGGCTTTTGAAAATCCAAGACCATTGTTCTCCTTCTCAATATCTATAATACATTTATTGCTGCATGATCCATTATTAAAATAGAAATTGATAAGTAAGTTGATATAAGTAATAAGGTTTTATTGTAAAGTATAGTAAATACCTATATAGGTATATTGGTATTGTAGGTCTATATTTATTTGGTACCTATAATATAATTCTTTAAAATTGCATTTACTATTTACTATGTAATATTTATGAATATAATCCACTTCTTCTGTTTAAGGAGAAATAGAAGCTGCCTCGTTGTATTTTATAAGATTCTTATAAGACAAGACAAACTTGAACTACTCTTTATACCACACTGTGTGTCCTTATAAGACAAAAAGTTATCTTGTTATGTATACTATACATATAACAATGCTATATGCATTGTATAGTGCATTTTAAGGATGACGTAGTTTACTTATGTAGTTTAGCTTTAGCTTTCAGATGAGTCTTAACGAGTTTCTTAGCCACAACAGCTCTTTATTCTGTTTCATCTTTCTGCTCGGCTTCTTTTTGCATTATATTCTCAACGCAACAAGCCAACATATTTCAAATGTGTGCAATAATAATAATATTATGTGCATTACCGTACACAGCAGACTGTTGCATTTGAATAACTGCCAAAACTGAAATAAAGCAACTAGTACGGTAATATTCATAAAGCTTTTCTAAAGGTACTACACTCACATAGAGAGACTGAAGAGAATGATGGCATGGGTTGTTTTTCTGTAAGGAAGAAGAAGAAGAAGGAGTATATAAAAAGCAGAAGGATTGTTTGTGTGTTCCGTTTGATTCGCGTTTTGACTTTTCATGCTGTTTGTGATATAGATATTCATTCATTAAACAAAACGCGGTCTACCATAAGTCTTCTACCACCAACAGCGATTTTTTGCCATCATTTTCAGCCCAGCTCATTTCTTTCTGCCTAGAGAGAGTTTCATTCACCTATTTAGTGAAATACTACCTGACACTGCATGTACATTATGACCCAACAAAAAACATTCACATAAAATTAAAGTTTTATTTAAATATAATAAAGTTATACTGACAATTTTTATCTTAATGATACTTTTAAGACTTTTTCAACCTCGGAGGTTACAAATTAAAGTTTATTTTTTATGAACTACCTCATGTCACAGAAAAAATGAATTTGCAATTTTTATCTTGTTAAATTATCAAATTGCATGAAAACAACAATAAGACATATTTATTTAGACACAAAAATAACAAATCCACTACCTATCTGTTCATTTTTGTAATACACCAATTTATTAATAGTTTAGACAAATTTCTTCAGTAAAACTAAATCGAAACAAAAATGATTGTGTTAAATAAAATAGTTCTATATATAGCAGGGTTGAAAATCCTGGAAGAAAGGTACCTCGGAAATTTACGGAAAAATACGTATTTTACAGGAAGTTAAATTTCTTTTTCCGTATGGAAAAATACGGAAAATACGGAAAAATACGGA
>JABASD010002366.1:0-27528 GCA_019776165.1 Pogonognathellus flavescens
CGGCTCATTCGAAAGAGGACACGATTTCCCACAACTTTCTCGCTCATTGATACCGACTAACTCTTTTCGTTTTCAAACTAGAACGAGGAACATTAATATACAGGAGTTTCTGAATGTCCCCTGAGAAAACATCGTCTTACAATCGGAAGGTAGTCTTTGCACTTACAATTATCTCACGAATGCCGTAGTGCGTAAGTTAAATGTGGAAGGTGGAAGGAATAGTGCAACCGTGAAAGCCCAGTGAAATATTCTCGTAGAACGAGACCAAAAACACAATACCTGTGTTTCGTCGCAAGGTCATACCGGGAAAGCAAGCATTGGGAACGTGTCCCCTACAAATGTAGGGAAAAAAGGTTATTTGCGGCCGCAAATTATTACTTTTTTGCAACTTTTCGCTGTTGTGCCCCTCTATCCCCAAATTGGCTTTATTAAGCGGTACGCCTTTGACCCGTACGAATCTTTATTGTAGAGATTATTATAAACGCGCTATTGGTAATGGTTTCTCATGAAATTAGTTTTAGAATGTAGGAGGAAAAAATACTAATGACTTTCTAAAACTAAACTAAAAAATACTTACTACACAATTTAACGAAGCATTCTTGACAAAGTTGTTATCAACAATGGTGCATTTTATTCATCAAAAGTTGGATGCTGTAAATAAAAAGTCAATGGTATTTCTTGCCAAACTACAAATATCAACTACTTCCAGTTCCAGTCATGGAAATATTGACTCTTCTGGACTCTTACGATTTTTTCAGTAATGTGTGGCATGTGCGTGTACACTGCAGTATAATATCATTGCACTCGTGATAACGAGTATGATATCTTACCGGCAAATGTCACACCGATAACATACAGCTTAATATAGGACTGTGGGTACAGAAGTGAAGACGAATTTCATTTTTATTTTTCAGCTTCAGAACAAGATGTGAAGATAGACCATTCAAATTATCACCTAGTTTAATTTATCGTCTAACAGAATCAAATCTTCATTTTATGAAGTATTTGATTATAGGGGCCTGATAGCTTTTAAGTTTAGGTAGTAAGTAATTCATAATCGTATATGTCTGTTTTAATTCTTCACCCGCTTCCGCAGTCTATAGTCTCTATAGTGGGCTTTTTTAATGATTTTGAGATATGATTAACCTCTCCGTTTTTCTATTTTTAATGTCTGCCTTTACTAACTATTAGCATAATTTTTTAGGCGAATATGTTACGTACTTAAGGTTTGTTTAATAAGTTTTCTTGTAACTGAGCGTCTATGGTAACATGGAGGGAGACTAATTTTTGGAAAGATGAGGGCTGAATGTTGAACCTAAATCTATCGGTCTTATTCAATTTGAGCTAACAATAAGTAAGTAAGATTAACATACCAGCGGCACTCTGATTAGCTCGTATTTAATTTGAAACTGTCATCACAAGTAAAGCTTATTTTTGAAGCTTAAAAAACGAGTTCTAGTTGGCAGATAATTTATCAGACTTACATTTTTTAATGAATCAGTAAAATCTTTGCTCGAGTTCTAGTCACACACAACAATGTACAACGTTACTATAATAGTAGTTGACTAGCAATAAAAGGACATAAATAACAATCAATATGATAATATTATGCATATTGAACGAACGAACATCGCAATTTGCAACAATAAAACTTAAAAATAACTAAGTCTTTTGTAAATCTGATGGTAAAATTGAGTTGTGAATGCAAAAATTTTAGATTATAATCGAGCTAAAAGCCTTCAAATAACCATGCTAGATTAATGTAGATAAAGCATAATATTGTGAACTATGTGAACTCTGTTGGTTTCAGTTACAAATCCGATGTCACTTGGTTGATATTTAATCAAACGTTTCCGACTGCCTGTGTGAGAGAGACACGCCCTTTGGTATGGACTATGGACAGGAGCGGCGCCGATGCGGTTGATGCCGTGGAATCTGCACTTCACTCATTCTGTCCGACATAAATACTGAAAGTATCGGCTGCAGCCTTCCTTTTTCGCTCTCCATTTTGACTAGGTGAGACTTTCCGGGTTTCTCTTTTCAAAAAGCAGGGAATTCGATCCAGACTTCATAATTGTCTAATTTCTTCATCTGATTCCGTAAGTCTATTTAACCCATTAACTCAATTTCCGCACAATTATTAATGCAGTTCAATTTTTGTACAATTTTTTACTGTTGACCGCAAGCACATTTTTGCTTTTTTGATACTATTGAACATCTTAATTAGAGCAAAAGCTTACGGTCACTTGTGACCACTATAAAATCTATACTTTAATATAGTTTATTGATATATAATTATATATATTCATCGTATATTTTCCGATTTCTGTCATACAATTATGATGGCCATAAGACTCAGGACCTATTGCATCATGATTATGAACTAATAAGAATAATAACGAAAACCATTTGAAAGTAGAATTTTAAACGGTTTAATGAATTAATTTTATAATTAAAAGTATGGTTTGTAGTCACTGTAAATGTAATGATTGAGATAGCCATTGATCCTCTGATTGTTTTCGTTACTACGACTAATTGTTTTTAGGTTACTCCATTCACATTCACTTTAGTAATTACATTCTAAAGTTGATTACGTAAGTAGCTGATGCGGTATGTGGTCGTTTGTTAAATTCGTTTTTCCTTATTAGAGATTTCGTTTTACCAGTTCTACTTTTGCTATCAACCGTCACCGTCATTTACCGTATTATGTACAATCGTAGAATTGTAACTTTAAATGTTTGTCTATGCATAAATGGGTAGCATTTTTATTGCCATTGATTATTTAGTTTCAATAGTTAGTCGATTGTAAAAGGTTTATCCGGGAAGTATAGAATTGTAATAGAGCCCCTAGAAAAATGCCATGCACTATACATGCCTGTTTTGTTTGTGTGTATCGGCAAGTAGATCAATCGATAATTTATACAGACAAGAGGATACAAAAAGATTAGATATTCATTTGAATAGCGAGTTATATTTTGATCGCGACCTTGCTGATTACTGAAAATTATTATATACTATAAAATATTAATATTGAAAATGTTAATTTTAATTGAATTTAAATTTTGTAAACTGTCAAGCAATTTAAACTATGAACAAAAGGACAAATTATGAATTGATGCAAAGCTAACCTTTTAAAACTAATGTGACACACATTTTTTATATTCAAATTATGAGTATGTATAATAAGGTTACAAAGTTGTGAATTGTTGATATTTTTTTCTAAACATAAAGATTTTCATGAGTTTAAATTTAAATCAATGTGGTTTTACATTAATTAACACATTTTGCTTAAATGCATTCGATTTTTAACCATTTAATTATAGTAACATTTTCAGAGAATTTACAAAATCTATTTAATTTTTGTCAGGGTTGATTTTTATACACAAGTTACAAACTAATTGGCCATTCTTATTTTGTATTGTTATTCAAATTTTATTAATGTTTCATACATATGTATTACTGATATATTATGTAAAGTTATGTAATATATTCAACACAAATACAAGTGCTGATAGCGTTGCATATATATAATTATACCATTGCTTTACTAACTATTATAATAATACCATGATATGATGTACTTTTTCTTTGGCAACCGAACAACTAAAGTTGTTACCTAATGCCTCAATATGATCTGGAACTCGTGTGTTCATACATACAAAATTTTATTCTGTTGGCAATTGTAATGCTGGTGTTCGCTTATCACTCTAAGTTGGTTGCTCAGACCAAACTGTGGCACATGCACTGTGTATGGTGTATTGTATAATACTTCACTTAACTATATCGACAATTAGGTATCATACATGCAAGGAAGTCTATACATTTATTATATATATAAATGTGTGATGGTACGTGGATTATATAGAGAAGTAGGTCAAAATTAACAGATATAACGTGCACACCGGTATAGAGGCACGTCCAAAAATAGGCTACTTGTAGTAGTATGGCTTTTGTGTTGTAGTGATGAACTTCTTTTCTTAGGCGTTACTTAAGTCAGATCCATTTCCTTAAGTTTACTGTGTAGTACTTATTCATAGAAAATTATTGCCAGTGCTACTACATTCGTACTTTTATCATTATTTAATATAATATATAATTATTTTTTTAACAGACTTCTTCAAAATGATTGAAAATTTATTGGAAATGGCGAAGAATAGCCCCTTCGTCAACCCATTTCAAACTGTAAAATGTAGTGCTGGAGAACAACCTTTATCCCGTTCTACATTGGTACCGCAACGAAATATTGCTATGGCTTCAGCTGCACCAACAGGTAAGAATGATTTAACATGATTTAATAAACAGTATGAATCAATTCATTTTAATTTGTAATGATTTTGAATGTATTACCAGAACAATACACATGTGAATATGGATCGTTAAAGTATTACGCCTTGTGTGGGCTTGGTGGTGCTATTTCCTGTGGTGTCACCCATACAGCTGTTGTTCCACTGGATCTTGTAAAATGCAGATTGCAAGTAGACTCTGCTAAATACAAGTCAATTGTTAATGGATTTAAGGTAAGAATATAAATTATTTAATTATAGTTATGAATTAATTTTTTGGATCCTCAATGAAGTGTTGTTTATTTATTAATAATTGGTATCTAAAATAGGTAACCGTTGCTGAGGAAGGAGCACGAGGCTTGGCCAAGGGATGGGCCCCAACGTTTATTGGATACTCCATGCAAGTAGGTTTTAAAAACATTAAAGACAGTGAAACGTCATTAATCTTTTCTATGTCGTAAATGAAATGTTATTCCATTTATTTTGTGTATGCAGATATCTGAATAAGTGTAATGAAAATAACTTTTAATTGCAGGGTTTATGCAAGTTTGGCTTCTATGAAGTATTTAAAATTGTGTATTCCGGAATGATTGGAGAAGAAAATACGTACTTATGGAGAACATCTTTGTACTTGGCTGCCTCTGCCTCCGCTGAATTTTTCGCTGATATTGCTCTCAGCCCCATGGAAGCCGTCAAGGTAAACCAATCAATTTTATTTATTTTTATTTTTATTCGGTTTTTATTAGTTTCTCAAATGGACCTACACATATAAACATAAGCCTTTAGTACAATCACATCCCCATTGTCTAACTACTCCTGAATAGTAACGTTTGTGTTTACTGTATAATGGAAAGTATGAGGCACGCTCCTTAGATCCATCTTTTTTATCGTAAAAGATGAATGAGTCATAAGTGTGCTAAATTACTTACACCTACTTTGTGAACATCTAGCTATTTGACCAGAAAATTGTTTATGTCATTTATGTACGTTTTCTCAAATTGTCGAATAGCTTAATTCATTGAGCGGACAGTTCATATTACGCAACTACATAATATTATTATTCGTATGGACACCGCTGAGTAAAAAATGTATTTGTACGACAAATATTTTGGTTTTTTAGGTCCGAATTCAAACACAGCCTGGATTTGTTAGCACCCTCCGTGCTGGTGCTCCAATCATCTATCAACAGGAAGGATTAAATGGATTCTACAAGTCATTGGTTCCGTTATGGATGAGACAGATTCCATACACCATGATGAAGTTCGCTTGCTTCGAGCGTACTGTTGAATTGTTATACAAGTAAGTTATATATACAATTAAACTTCCAATAAAAGACATTTCTAATCAGCTCAATTTAGTATATATCCTCAAAAAGGATCTGAAGTATACTTTTCAATAGAAATGTGATGCAATTTAAGCTGTCTTGCAAATATTATATTATTTTCATTCATATTGGGTAGATAATTTAAAATTCTGACAAATTGTGATGCTCAGATTTGTCCTCTAAGCATCCCAAAATGTTTTTTTACCTACTTTTTATTTGGAAGATTGGTTTTGAAAATCGAACCTTTTGATTTTATTTAATTTATAGTTTACCAATTTATTATGGCGACAGTTTTAGGTCGAATTGGGTCTTTTAATCTTCCAATCGCGTGTTGTTTAACTTAGTGATTCGACGGATAGTTAATTTTGTCACACCACTGTTTTTATTTCAAAATTCATGTGGTGCCAATAAATATTTGTATGTCCATAATTTGTTGTATATTAAATCTTATTTATATCTATGTTAATTTCAACAGGCACGTTGTTCCAAAACCAAGAGCTGATTGCACCAAGGGAGAACAGTTGATAGTAACTTTCACTGCCGGTTACATTGCCGGTGTTTTCTGTGCTATTGTATCGCATCCTGCTGATACCGTCGTGTCCAAACTTAATCAGGCAAAGGGAAGTACAGCGATTGGAGTTGTCAAACAAGTCGGATTTGCAGGATTGTGGAAGGGTCTTACTGCTAGGATCATCATGATCGGTACCTTAACCGCGGCGCAATGGTAAGCAAACCTTATGTTCATAACTTCGAATTTTGATTTTTACTACGAACTGAAAGAAAGAAATTATATTTTTCAAATCTATTAAATAAAATTATTTGTCCTACAGGTTTATTTATGATTCTGTGAAAGTCGTACTTGGACTTCCACGACCACCTCCACCAGAGATGCCCGAATCACTTAAAAGAAAATTAGAGAAAAGCTCATAAATAAATAGATCACTGGACTGATCTGGACTATAAGCGAGTAGAGTGTGAGTGTATCCAAACAGTAGGTTATATTATTCTTTCGGAACTAAGTTATACTGTAAACTTACGAAACATTTCCGAGTTCAAGAAATAAAATGATCCCAGAGTTCTGAATAGTAACTAATGCAGATTTCATTATCATAATTTATATCATTTTTACTATTGCTTACGAACTAACTATACAACACAATCTGTAAATAGGTGCATTACATGGTACATTAGCACATAACATAGCAAACATTTTAGCACAACGTCAAGACTGAAAGACTATCATCTTCTTTAGTCAAGATTGAAACAATCTCACGTAAGAATGCGCTGTTGTCTCTCAGTTACTTTATGCATTTGCTTTGATATAGTTGAATTTTCCAGGCAGTGACACTTTGAGCTGGCACGGCACCATAGTGATACTTTGATCTGACGCTTAAAACATAGTACAATTATACTGCTTGATGATTGGTACTATTCTACTTATGGATTTATTTAAAGTCGTAATATATTTTATATTTCAACTTTACTGTTTCATTTCAATCCATAAAATAATAATACTTTGGATTTATGAAATAGATATTTTCATGCAGCATCATTTAAAGTTGTCGTAATTTGGTAATTAATATTGATCTATGCCTGCTGCCTACATCAAAATTGTAGGTTTCTATTGTTGAGCTTTTCATCCTGCCGTTGAAAAGCCTACAGTTAACTTTATGCTTGTAACTCGTAGCTTCTGCTATGTGTGCTATAATATTATTACTATGCCTGAATGCTTAATGATCAAATAGTACTTTATATTTTATTTTGATTTTCAGACACTTCCACCCTTGGATGTAATTATTGAAAGATGATTTATTAAATTTATAAATTATAAACTAGGATCATTTATTTGGATTGAACACGAACATTCTCATTAACTTTTGCCCCTAAAAGATTAGTACTATTCACAAAATTATGTTTTTACTTTAAAATGTGATAATGTAGTTAGTAGTTACTACTTAATACATTATAAAACAACACAACTATATAGAACATCTATTTTATATGCTCCTTTTGTTAGTTACTTTACCAGGTAATTTCCGACACGATTAATTTTTAACAGCCACATTCACAGCTTTTTCGCAATATTTTTTTCCAAAAACGTTGTAGCATCAGCTCTTGCTCGCTTTTTGCATAGTTGAAGAAATAAATTGAGCAAAAATTACAAAACTGACGATTACTTTGAATGTGCTAACATGTCAAGTCTTGGTGTTACAAAAATACGTATAGATTTAACTGAGATTATGTAAAGATCAGGCCGGGAAACATTACAACATGTATGTGGAGATACCATACAGGATCATTAAGCTAATAATTAAAGTATAATTAGTTTTGAGAAAAAACCCATAGTTGTAAGTTGAGCAAGGTAAACTACCCTTTCCATTCCGAGTTACATTGAGATGACGGTTACTTAGCTTGGAAGTTTTATGAATTGAGAAAGGATGCGATGTGATGTGGGCAATGAGCAGAGCGGAAGTCATTCAAGCTACCTCGCCTCACTGACTTGACGGTAGGTAGGCACTAGGCAGTGGTTCATAGTACTATCTGTAAGTAGGTAGTAGGTAGGTACAACTTCCCTGCTTATTATTGTATTATTAAAATTGCTCTCTTATTCCAGTCTCAATCCCTACTATATTTCGAGCACTAACAAGAAGTAACTCAGCGAAGAGAAGACGGAGGTGTTTCGTTGTTGGCGTTGAATGTGCATAGGAGACCCACACAATGCGATGAAATGCCCTTTGCTTACCTCATATACTGGCAATGTATTCTTATTTTATTTGATCACTGATCATCTCATCAGTAATCAAATCTCCAAATGCAATCATTCTCAACTTAAACCAAAAATGCGATTTAGATTCTCTTAAACACTATCTCAATTTCCCCAGGAATGCGTGTGTACACCGCGACGAAGAATTATTGATATTATTAGAGCCCATGGAATAGTGTGGTGTATTTCTTATATATTTGTTCTAAATATGTGCAGTACAATATAATTACGCCATGCTTTTCCCTGGTTATAACCGCAGGATGAGTTTCTAGAAGGCGTTAAATCAAAATTCTAAAAAAATCTATTTAAACGGTATGTGACATCGAATCGGAAGTGCTATCGGTTGTTAAAGTTGTGACTTTTATAGGTCAGTTATTTGTACCAAATTGAGTTTAATAATAATGCCTATAATATGGAGCTTTGAGAAGTGTCAGACATTTAAGTTCACTGTATATATCGCTTATATTTTATTTCCTTTATGTGAAATTATTTCTGTATTATACATAAAATTTCAAGATCGCTGGCTTCTCATTTACAGTTGCATTTGTTTTGAGTCAATATATAATCTTTAAACTTTAAAAGTAATGCAAATGCATTTTCACTTTTCTCAATATTGATACGATGCATTCAGAAACAGATTTTTGTAAATCCTTCACTCGCTACTCGTCTGTCATTGCTGAAGAAACCTAATTTTGTAGCTGCAGTTTTGTAAGCTCTGCTGTTGAAAATAAGAACCCTCACATACAGACAGCATGTATAGAAAAATTCTGGTTGATTGAATGAAGGAGACAGTAAAATCCCAAGTCATCGCTTGTCGCGTGCGACTCACGGCACCAACCAGGCAGTTGGATCGGATCCTGTGTCAGGCTTCCGACAACTGTCGTCTTAAGGATAAATACGACTACGAGTTGCAGTACTGTGAATAGTACATGGTACTTATTGCTAGAAATACAATTAGAAGCCGAACTGTGTATACACGATGAAGAAATGCAGCTGCGAACGAAGAACTTTATAATGATATGCTTAAAAAGAAAAGAAAACTGCTAAAGGCATATACCTTATAGAAGACAGGCACACCTTATAGCATATTATGTAATATGCTTAAAGTAAAGCGGTGCTATTTAGCTCTCTTAATGAAATACCATGCCCTTATGCAGTATAATATTTAAACATCCTACTATTGGTAAATATATGCCCATTGCTTATTATTGCTAACATATCATGTACTCGCTACATACACGGTCTCCATAACATTCTGTCTACCGGTGGCGTTGATTGTTCGATGTTTTCTTCTTCTACTCTTCTACTAGAAGTACAATTTTCACATACGATTTTGCCAGATTTGTGTAAAAAACATCTTCAAACAGTGGCAATCCATTATCTGTATTTCATGCCTTAAAAACCAAATACCTACCTAATTGTGGGCATTGTGGTGAAATTATTGCGAATTTAGGTAAATACAGACAGAAACTACGAAGTGTTACAATTTTAATAGAGAATCATTATGAAATTGGATGCGTTTCGACGGGTGCATACGTACAACGATGTGAATAGTTGGTATAACTATACAGAGAGATGTGAATATCTGGCTGTGGGTACAAGCTACAACATGAAGGGAGGGCATGAAAGATAATATCGGTCAGAAGCATGTGGGCACCCCGTAGTTAAAATTAGTAACAGACTTTGACTATAATACTCGAAGCTGACTGAATGAAATGAAGTCGCAAGAAAAATGTTTAATGAATACGGGTTTGGTTGGTTTGGACTTTTGAAGAAGGAATATTTTCACTTATCCATGTGCAGCTCAAATGGAAAACAACTGGCAGGCAACTTTTAACGCTTTATTGAAACAGCTGCAGTTCAACTGGACTGAAAGACTAGAATTGCATATGTTCTTTGATCAGCAAAGAAACTGAAACTGAGTCATAGTGGGTAATCTTAGACATTCAGTTTTCTACATAAAGTTGTACTTGCACTTGCGTTGCGTATGCTTTGCTTATTTCATTTAACAACTACTGAATGAAAAACCAAACATGATTTTATAGCAATCAACATGCAAGCCACTTTGAGTACACTACACTCATTCTACTACGGCCAGTACTACGGACCACGGCCACAACAGCAGACTCATTCTTTCACACTTGAGCAGTCAATCTCATCCCATCCATCCGATCCAACCCTATCCAACTCACTGGACGGTTTACTTCTTAAGAGCTGGGAACAAAAATCCTGCGCGAGTAGCAGGTTTCTTAACATTTATCAGTAGGGCACAGAACTACAATACACAATTCCAATTTTTGGGTAAATAAATGTACACGAGTACGTGAACATCATTTTATCTACCCAAAACCAGCTTTTGTAAAGAGAATTCCGAAATTTTGTACTTGGATTTTCATGATAATTGCGCTTGTAATATAAAACTGAAGGACTGTAAAATGCAAGATCAATTAGGTTGGTCATAAAAGTATATTTAATTGTGTAGCAGTCAAGATTCAAGAAATGTAAAATTATCTTTCATATTTTTCTCGAATAAGTTGTTAAGTCCGTCTAGTCCTTAATAAATAGTAAATATTTTGTATGACTTGGTATGACTTATTGTTATTTTATATGGGTTGATCTGATGGTAATTTCTTACTGACTGAAGTAATTCTCGTTCCCACCTTTACTCTGCTCACTTAGCTCATGGCGAAGCATGCATAGCAAATTTAAAGATGAACATCAACTCAGTCATATGTAGGTAGTACATTAATATTAAGGTAGTAGTGTCGTACATAAGTTTATGTGTGTAACGTGTACAAGGCAAGGCATGTATGAATGCCGTCTGTCCTATCTTAACTACATAAGAACATTGAGCAGTACATATCAGTCAGTATTTACTATTTACTATTCAGAATCCACTATGTGTAAAATGAGCAGAGGCTACCTGCAGCAAACCCCTAATACCATCCTTAGAGCTACAACTTAAGAATCAGGGAGACTTCCATTGCTTACGACAGTGAGAACTTGAATGTAGGGAATCAAATCACATAATATACTATGGCACACCACCAGTACCAATATTTATAATACTGGATGTCTTAAGGCTGTTGTCAGGTACCGACTGGGGTAGTACCCATTACCCATCCTATACATTTGCGTGCCCTCCTACAGCCAAGAGTTTTTCACCGAATTGTTAATTCAATTTGATATAAGGTAGCATTTTTAAATGTCTAGAGCTCATTTAGTTGAAAATTTAATGTTCGGATCATCAACTAAGTTGCCGACGGCTTCAACGCTATAAGATCATGGTCTTGAAAATGTGAAGCTGACCGAAACATACATTTTTGGCTAATTGATGTCTAAACGTTTAATAATTCTATTATGTATAAAAATGCGCAAGAATTCGGCGCAAAATTCTGGACTGTAGAAGAGAAGAAACACGTACAGATAGTATCGGTAAAGGTATAGGTTGAAATAACACAGCTTTAAGTGATCAAAGCAAGAATATATTTCTAGGAATTTTCGATTTTTACAGTATAAGTGGATCTTAATTTCTCAGAGTGTCAATAGATTTGAAAGTGTATTTGATATTTTGATGCTTTATATGATGAATAAAAGTATTTAGCCTCATCTAATGTATCATTGTCTCATTTATTAGACTTACAAAAGGCCAAAATTTGTATGGAAGCAATTTTTAGCAATTTGTCTCAAATAATATGGTTGTGTCGCGTGGTGTCAAGAGGACAACCTAAACTAAAAATTGACAGACACAGTTTCTTTATTAGCCTATATACATTATAGACAAAAATCATACCAGGATGGCTCAACATTTTTTCCGGTCACATCACAGGCACAATAGAAAACTCACTCGACTTTAATACGCCAGTGTTGTTTAGGGTGAAATGAAGGTTAGGGACCAAACGAAACGTAGAAGTTTTCTTGTGAGTGTAGTAGGTGTACGATCCCAAAGGAAAACCACAACTGAAGAGTATAAGCACAATAAGCAGAGCGACCGGTAGTGAATGTGGACAGGACTTGGGTTTGAGTGTGCTGAGCGTTTACTCAGCTTACTACATCATATCATTGCCGTCTCTCAAAGACGCCGGTTCATCCACACTTGCGTTGTGTTCTCCACTTTGTTTTCATTCTCTTTACATACGTGTCCAGTTCTCCCCCAGTTTCCCTTTCATTTAATTTATTCGTTTATTTCGTTTAATCCACTATTCAGCCAGCTAATTATCTCCCTGCAATAAATTTCGAGTGAATTTATATTGATAAAAGTTGGAATATAAAAAATACATTGGGATTGGCTTTTCACTTGAGATACAATTTGGAATCTCATTTTTGGACCTTCTTAAACAGGTACGAACAGTCTTTTAATTATGTTGTCTAGTATTCTTTACACAATTTGCATAGGCAGAAAATATAATGGTAAATGTACAATTAAATTGGCAATATTCGCATGTATGAAAATTTCCAAAACCATAAAATTGGCTTCGTAGAATTGAATTACTTCACTTGTGTAAACAGAACATGAGAGACTAGGGACACAAAAGCAGAGCAAGACCCCATGAGTTTGTTTTTAGGATATGTGCGTATAGAAATTTAATGCTAATTCCTTGCCTTCTTTGGTTTCTTCTATATAGGATCTGTACTTTTTGTTTTATATAATTGTTTACGCAAGCAAATGCTAATGTCTTTACATTGCCCCAAATTATTTTATTTTGTTCTTACTAAGGTAAAATGGTGATGCAATTCTTATTGAAGACTAAATAATTGAATTCTGCATTTGAAATTCTAATGCAAAGTAAGCGTATATTTATCGTATATGTAAAGTAATACGAGATATAGGCAGGTAGGTATTTATTGTATGAGTTCTCTATTCTCACACTGTGAATCTCTAGAGGCAATTTCTACGTTTAGGGACAGGTGAAGGTGCATCCGTTATTGTGTACCATTCCATAATCCCTATAGCAAAATTAGAACAGTAAATTCCGAATTCTTAGGAATTCTATGATGTTGTAAATGATGGGTAGTAATCGTGCTACAAAACTAGAGTACAATTTTTCAGAAATTATTCTCATCATCATCAGAAGCTCACGATTTGACCAAGTACTTGTGCCAATTGAGACGATTTAAACGAATTATATTATACAATTGTGTCTCATCAAAATCTTATGTATTCATATGATTGTCCTCACAAATATTTTCATGACAGGTGTGCACGTGTTAGCAATGCACTTTATCATTTCCACTCGTACTGTCGTACTGAGATTATTTTTATTACACATAGTTTATTTTGACGCTCTTATTAGAACTGCCGAATGTCGAAATATTATGTAATTCTTTTATTGTACACAAATCTTTAATTGTGTCTGAATAAGTAGT
The DNA here is from genome assembly GCA_019776165.1 of Pogonognathellus flavescens. Classification (NCBI taxonomy): domain Eukaryota; kingdom Metazoa; phylum Arthropoda; class Collembola; order Entomobryomorpha; family Tomoceridae; genus Pogonognathellus; species Pogonognathellus flavescens. The sequence continues at coordinate 13,739 of JABASD010002366.1, forward strand.
ATCATATGTTACACAAGGCATGCTTTTCAACATTGAGACGCTTATAAATTACCTATTGAGTATTGTGTGGATATTTAAATGTGTATTGCATCTGTAACACTCGAGAGTTACAATTAATGACTTCATGCAACTTTTCTTTTTGTAGACACACGTGGTGTCATATGTTAAGTTTTGCTTTATGCCTTTTGTTGTAAAACTTAGCGTATATTGTTTAATTTGTAAAACTGAGATCGTTAAGTTAATTTCCGTTTCAGTTTCAGTTTAAATTGCAGGTAGAATTGTGCTCCTTTCCTTAATAGTGAATGATTGTTGGAACTGTTTGCTGCAGGATATTTACAGTACACACAGTCATTGATGATAATATATGCAGCAGAGCAACAAAGCACACATGCAGTCTGTTTACTCACATAGTATTTCATTTCAGTCAACAGTGCAAAGAACAGCGGTGGGCATCACCACAGTGTTCAGAATTGTAATTCTGTTTTATTAACCAACGAAAGACCAGAATATGCAAATACATTCAGCGTATTTCTTGTCTCGTTACAAACTGACAACGAGACGACAACGGAAGTATTATTGGAAAAATGACAGACTGCAAAGTCTTCTTCTACGATCATTCAGTCTTTCCTGCCTTCTCTGTATTCTGTGTGCATGTGCATGCACACTTATAAAGCTGAATCTACTTTGATACACGGATCTTTCTGAACTGCTAATTGTTGAGTTTTATCTCAGTGGAGTATGTATTGTACATACTCCACTGACTCAACTGATACTCAACTGATGCTGATAGCATTATCATCTTCATTATTCACTTCATGCAGATAAAAACCACGCTGGCGTTTTAAAACTTGATTTGAAGTTTGACTTTGCCTTCGTTATATATTTTTTTCACTTGGAAGATTATACAACTTAATGATCTTTCTTATTAGGTTGGGCATGGATAAAGTTAAGACATGTAGGTTCTTACTATAATTCATTGGAACTACTTGCCTAGACTTTACACAAAATTATGTTTTGTTCTTTGTTCATACGGGTATTCCAAAATGCATAAAATATTGAAGCTATAAGTATATAAGGAATTCGCTTTTAAGTTACTTTGTATATGAAGGTCAATATCAAATTTTTTTATGCTTTAATTATTAATTTTAAATTGGAGAACATTGAATGGGTTCTTTTTCTTAGGAAGAACAAATTACACGGTACATTCAAGTAGAATATTTATGTACAAATCAAAATCGCATCACTAGTTGAATTTCTGATACCATGAATGGTTTAGTCGGCTGGTCAAGGAAGCATATTTAGTATTCTAATAGTAAGTGGAGTTGTTTGCTGAAAGGCTTAATTTTTATTACACAAAAATGAGACTGAGTTAACTATTTTAGTTTTTACCCATTAAACACTTCGTTTCATGCTTTTCCTGTAATTAATTTTGCCACTTAAAAATCAAAAAGTAGTATAATGTTTGAAGTTAATACATAAAAGTAGATATTGCCCTATCGTATATAAAACTCAGTTTTGTTACTTTGTAATGGACGGACATGAATCTCAAAATTACATGGTTTTCTGAAGAAATATATTATATCAAAGCAAAAATACTAATTTCCGTTCAGTCCTTATTCAATACAATTTCTCATAAATGCACACAATAGCGTTTCATTCACCTGTAAAAATATCATATTTAACAGCTCAAGGTGACTGACAAAACGTGCTGGACAGAGTTCGTAAAATGTTACGACCATTTGAAAACGTTATTGAATGGTAGGTGAGGGCTTTGTACTTATCCTGACAGTTTTCTTTATAAAATGTCTCCTTGTCACAGATTCTGCTACTGCTTTCTCCACTGCATGAATATATGTGTTAGAGAGCCATAGAATTTATTAGAGATCTATAGAATTCGTAGAAATTGATGTAACAAGTACAATAGAAGAGTAGATTGTTTAGTCATTTCATTTATCTAAGCAAGAAATCGTGTTTCCAAAATCCAATGCTTTGAATTATGAATGCAAAAGCCTATTGCATTGAGGGCAAGCTGTCATATCAGTTTTTGCAGCTCAATTGTATTTTTCTATTATTCCATCGAATGTCCGAAGCGTTTCTTCTTATTGTATAATGATTACTTGTCGAGTCCACTCCAAATTCGTTCCTAGTATCCATTATGTGTGTGTTGCAATAGATTCTTTATTTTGTCCCGTGTAAGCATCGTACATTATAGCGTATCTATTTGTACTTAATGTAGTACATGATGAATTGCCAAAACTACCCTTTCATTGCACACCTGGAATGTTTCAAACTGTGTACTCATTCAATACGATCGTAGGTAACTTTGGGAAGGAAGTAGTGGATAATGGGACGGATGTTAAATGTTTATGGCAGCCAAATATTTCCTTAATACCCCTGTACAATAACCATACTTGTACCATAAACTCAATTTGCTTACTCGTACTACAAATATAGTAGATATCCAATATTATAACTATTTCTAGTTTAGCAGTGTTTTATATGTCAATAACACAATAACACACTCAGGTGGGGACTGTTTTGACGTCATACTGTCATGGTACCATTTGTACAAAGGACTGTTTCGGAAATTCACGAAAATCGAGTAAAAAATTACAAGCAGGTGGTGTCTGTAACAAAATTATGTTCCTTTTGCGTCAAAATTACGTTGAATGGGTAAATGAGATGAAATTTGTCATGCTGCCCAGTTTAATGATTTGGATAAGAAATTTGGGAAAACTTAGAATTCATCGTACACATCGCAGGGAAATAATTGGGAGAACGTTAAGAGCGAATGCGTATCTACGCTGAACTTTTATGACTTTTAAACATCACATCAGTATCAGGAACTGTGAGACACAAGACAACGGTAGTATTTCCCCAAAATCTACATTTGGAGTTATGGAAAGCATTGAAAATAAACGGAGTAATTTTCAACACTTTGTCATAATGCAAGTTGCAAGTTGTCACGTATACTGTTTCCCAATTATTTGCACGTACACCAATTAAACGTATTGCTATGTAATTTTCAGGGCTGTATACAACACCACATCAAATGATTCACTTTTAGTTTCAATGCATGAACTGAGAGAAGGGTGGATTAAATCATCTTCCAGCTGACTTATCATTAAATACTACCCTGTGGTAATATCCTAAGTGCTACGTAATTAAATGAATAAAAAGTATAAGGTACACATTATTAAACAATAAATGCTAGTTTAAACATAAAATGCAGAATATAAAGTACTAGAACTAGAATATGATGTACGCTATTATAAAAGTTTGTTAGGGAAGTACTAGGTTTATTTATTACATGTTGCTTTAAGAAATCTCTCAATAAAGTAAGAAAATCTCCATCGCGAATACATATTTAAACAAAAAACGTTATTATCTAGAGACATACACGAATTACAATGTATACTTGTTTTGCTACTGGTAGTAATAATATTAACATCCATAGCCTTGCAGAAGTAACTAGCTTGTATAATATTATGTTGCTTAAGATTGTAGTATTATTTTTCTTGCATCTATGTAAATAAGTGAGTTTTCCTTGGATTTTTCACCAGTTTATGTAAGTGCAGACCATAAACTAAAGATTGTATAAAGTTGTACTCAGATTAGAATAGGTACGAACGACGGCTGATGTAAGGAGCGTTTTTTACTGTAGTACTCATTATTTATTGCTAGTTATGCCTCTGCAAGAAATGCACGTGTTTCTACGTAGAGTTATCGTAGTTCTTTCCAAACCAGAGGAAACAATTCTGAACGTAAGTGAAGAAGTGAATGGGCATCTCGTATGTTTGCTTATGGTCATCTAAAGTTAATTACACTGTGATGTCGATTCACTTAAAAGTGTTGCCCCAGGAATACAAATGCCTATGTCCTGAAATACGAAAAAACGATCCTGATAAGACCACGATGAGAATCTTGCGTGTTTACATTATAACTTATATGCCACACTCAATACATATATTATATACGTGTGTGCCTATGCATAGGGTTTCACTTTTCCATATAAAATATTCTACTACGTGTACTTTTGGTAGTAGTAGGAGTAAAGCATTATAAGGATTAAGCAGCAATAGTAGTAGTAGTATTAAAGTAGGGAGCTTTAACTGGGATCGCGGGAGCAAACCCTCGTCGAACTGCATAAGACAGGTCAGTTGAGCTCCGTGTGGCCAAGGCAGACGGGACCGGGTGGTTTGTACAATATTTTACCTATGCCATAGTGCACAAGACATAACCCGTTATATTATTAGTAAGTTACAAGTAAACCATTCCTATATTGTTACAATATACGTCTGCTCTCCTGTATGTATAATAAACAAAAATAATACATTTTAAATGTTAAGGAGTGTTTACTACACGACAGATTTAGGCTTAGGCTTATGCACCTAACACGTGGCGTTACTGAAACTATTTGAAAAACTGATACTGAAATTACTTTATATACAAGTATGAATATGCAGTAGGTACATAATATAATATATTATGGGAATGCACACACATACGTGTACACTTACTGTTAGTGTTTCTGTTTACTCTTTGGGTGAAAAACAACTGTACTGTGGTGTCCTTACCTTTCCTTACCTCATTCAGCCTTTTATTTAGAATTTAGACTAAATTTTACTAGAACAGAGGGATCACATGCATATGTAGGTATAGGTAACTTCTATTAAGAGTTAGTTTATCCGGTCAATGTAGGTGGGTACTATGTCCGTTTTCGTGGGCACCCGAATTTCCTTCAATACCTGCACATGTATAGTTAGTGTGGTATTTGCTCAGATTTTTGGAGATATATATTATTTGTATTTATACACTTCTGCCCAAAGTTAGCACTGGCTAACCTCCTTGTGAGCTGTTAATCTGTGTAAGTCACATGCAGTACAGTAACCCTACGATTGAAATCTAAAATCATATTATCAAAATCCTCGCTCTATTCATTCTACTGCTATTGCTAACAGTTATGGTTAACTTCAAGTAATAAATCTCATGGTCAAATTTTAATGGATCTAATAGAGGGCTCATTTATTCATATCAGAGGGTTCTACTACTACTCTCACACAATTTCACTTGAACTTATAGCAGCAGCTAAACTTATATGAAGCAATTGGTTGTAAAGGGAAGTAGGGAACGAGTTTACAAGAACCGGATCGCTATTTCTATAATCAAGCTTGTAGTAACGTTTTCAAAAATAGTACATCATTTAATTTTTCCTTAAGCACATTCCAGAGTGTTGAAAGCTCAGAAAATATACTAACGAAGTAACTAATGGTAAGCAGTAACTAACTAAGTCAAAGGACACATTTGATGGAGTCCATTAAACATTCAGCTCCCAGTCAAAGTCACTTATTCTGCTCATTGCTTCTTGTTTAACTCCCGTACAGTTTTACTTGACCACCTTCATGGCTTGTGCTTGTTCTCTTTAATATTTAGGATAGTCATGCAACACAAAAATCTGCTCATAGAAAACTGTCACTCATATTAAGAATTAACCCCTATAACTGCACTTTACATGTGGCACGTCAAAATTTTGTCTCGTGAATTCGACATGGAAGCTTCTAGTATGTAAAATGAAAGTATATTATACATTCCACTCATTCATGGATTATCTCTGAGCACACACACACACACCGATCAATGCAATAAAAAATAACAGTTTTAGAACTACATACTGTAAAAATGACAAGACACAGAAAGCGAAAACTTTATCGGACAAAATAGACTTAGATAGATTATTAACACTAGTGGGAAAAATAACGCAGGTCAGTTCGTGCTGTACAATAATATATGTAAGCTGCAATATGTTTGGTTAAATTAAATATAGTCTGTGATGGAATGGTAGAAAACGAAGAAGGGTCATTGGAACGGCAAAGCTCAGAAAGGATGAGTGGATGCATGCATAACACAAATATAATTTAATAATGTAAAATATATAGTGCTTCTAAATTGAAAACCACTTTTTATTATGTTTAAGTAGGTCTGTACATTATAACATTATATACTTACAAGTATTATATACAATATGGTGATGATACAACCATGCTACTTTTTTGCCTAGAACCCTTCAACAATTGACCACATACAAATAATTTAGTGAGGTTGAAAATAATTAATTTAACATACTAATGTAATGGTGGTTCTGTATTAGTGTGTAACAACACAGACAGTAATATGACTGAATTTAGAACTGAAACTTTCAGAGGGTACAACATTTTTTAAGAGTAAAATGCAACTTACATTAATTAATACAATCAATATTATAGTGTATCTATATGAAAAGCTTTGTGCAATTGTAAACATGAAATACTATATGACGGTGGCAATTGCATGACTTCTAAAACTGTGCAATAATTTCCCCGACACTACTCTTTCGTCGTGTGAACCGAAGCAGCTTTATACGAATGAATAATTTCATTTGGACTTAATTTGTGCGATTTTAGCATAACAATTCTTCATTAATAATTTGCCTGACATAGTTTTTGTCATAGAATGGGAGAAATGTGTACAGTGCTCGTAGAAAGGGGTTGCAAGGGTTATTTAACTTCATAATTATCTATGAGTTAATTCTCTTAATTCAAATAATCCCATAGACATGCAGTCACCTCTCTCCTGTCTCTGCCTTTGATGTACTGCATGTGAGACTGTTGCGTGAATTGGACTCAGGTTTATATTTCATTCAAGACTTCTAGCAGTAGTACGCCTTTACAATGTATATTATACTAGAAACATAACGATCCGAGATATTGTATTCAATGAATATATAATATTTTCCTGTCTCTGCACCACATTTAAATATGCGTGGTAGTAACAGGGATCGAAAATGCTACATAACCTGGTAATAAGTTTAGCAGGGAAATTTCCCAAAATTAGCTTAGGGAAATTTGTGGAATTTAAATTTTAAATTGCTCAGTCCCCCACAATGGATAATTAAGGAAATCTTAAACATTAGCCATCTCTCCCAAGAGTATTAAATTGCTATAATTCAGGGGAATAGATTTTATTTTTTCAATCCCTGAGCATATTTATAATAAATTTCTGCATAAATCGTTACTTTTGTGCCGAAGTGTATAGCGTACTTGTTATGCGAACACTGCACCGCTTCTACTATTGTAAAGTTTAGTGTTTATGTAAACACGAATATTATTTCATAGTTTATTTCACGCAATGACTTTTGCTACAAGTTAATTTACAGGACGTATAGTGTAATTCTATGATTCTACCGTGTGTCATGTAATAAAATACTAGGGTGTGAGAAACTTATGCAACATGCTGACATTACTTCTTAAATATATTTAAACCTACACACACCTGTAGTAAAATAAAGGGTTCAAATGTAATTAATTAGCAGTATGTACAATGTACGAATAATACAAACTATAAAAACTTTATGAAATACATTTATCTACATGCAACCAACAATGTAACAATAAATGTTAATGATGTCAATCGTTAAACAGAACACATTTACGATTTTATCGATTGTGTGTTAAAACAAACTGCAATCTTGATTTCTATATTATTGTTGTGCAGGCTCGTATAATTGATAATGCCACAACTTTGTAATAAATTATCCACTGTATCGTTTAGAATCTAACCAAATCCCCCTTCTAAATATAATATAAAAAGAAGTACTACAAGTTTTATTATTTCATTAAGATTTATTTATCCGCATAAAATTTAAATAATTCATTTAATGCAAAAAATATTTTGTAGGCATTATTATTGTGTTTGACGATATGAATTTTTTAGGCGTACAGAAGAAAATAAATAGAATGTATGTTTATTATTCAAATAACAAGGGGAAATATGAAGAAGCGCATTATAATAAATAAATTAAAAACGTAAGCTTTAAAAAATAAAATGGAGTGTTAAATGTAACCTCATTAGTGTCTGCCTTGGTATAAGATATTCTTTTATTATAAATATGTGGGTAAACTTGACCGTAACTTGATGTCAGGCAGAAAGTTCTTTAAAGTTCATTCTCGAGGTGTTTAATAAGCATGTAGCTGTTGATGATGCTACCAGAGCAATTGAGTGATACGTACAGAAAGAACGTATACTAGGTATAAGTATGACTATTACTAATGTAAATGCACGATTGTGTTATTATTTATAATTTCTCGTCGTCTCTACCATGCCTTGACAAAGAAACTATGAAATACGTCTGTGGGACTTGTTTTATGCGATTTAAACGTATCACAGAGAAATATAAATGTGTAGTATACAAACACTAATTGCTAATTACTGAATATTCAGAGCCAGACGCACTCTCAGCTCTAACTTTATAGTTTTCCTTTACTAATATGCATTTAGTTTCAAGCAGTATAATATACTTAGGCATATAATATTATTATAATCACAGTGCAAAGCAATGTAGCACATTATTTAATGATATAAAAATACGATGCATGTGGTTAACATTCATTTAGTCCACAGTGAATGTAAATACTCTGCAGTGGAGGTGAGATTGTAGGATTTGCTGTGTGCTTTGCAATATTTACGAGTAAATATAACAATATCTAGGTTTAGTCATTCCACTACTCACAAACACACACAGCAAGACCACATTATTACAATTGTGGAAAAATATGAAGGAATCAGTAAGTCACAAAGAAAGCATTCCATTGTACATGTAATCATTACATTTATATCTAAAGGTAGCTCAGCTACTACTACACTTTAAATGTCTTGCAAACAATAACATATTATAACATGGCAATGGCATTATTAACAAAACTATTAGCAAATGGATGCAAATAAGTATCGTACAAAGGAGTATAATATGGGATTATTTTGCAGGCAATTTTTTGCTGTACTCATATTTTGGTGAGGGGAAATTGCTCACATGTATACTGTATATGTAACTGTATATGCAAGGGCTACTTGCAAGGGCAGTTAACCCTTTGCCCATTCATGTAATTATAAGGTCTTGCTGAATTATATGTTGTTGCAGTCAACAGTGTCAGAGGTTGAAAGTTGACCGATTGACCCCAAATTGAAGATTTACTTTCAAATTAACCCCTGGAATAGATTTACTTGTTAGTTTGAAGCCATTATCTCTAACCGCTCTTGAGTTATAGTGCAGACCAACAGACAGACAAACAACCCATTCGCATATAAATAAGTATCTTAAAAACTTCACAAGCAATAAACACAATATTATGAAGAAGAAGCCGCAGCATGAAAGCCTTTAAAATCAAACAAGAAAACCGCAAAAGTAGACCGATTTGAAGATAGGACAAGTAAAGGTAGCTTCATTCAAATATATAAATGAAAATAGGCATATAATGGTTATGGAGTTTATGAATGGGAGCAAGAATAAACCGATTCAATTGTGGGAATGAATTCTTTAATTCAAACTTCGATGTTAATACTATCAAACGATGTATATAAGGTTTGTAGAATCGTTTCAAGTGAGTAAAAGTTTACAAGTAGCGGTTTTAAATGTTGTTATTACAGTTCTAAAATACTTTTCAATGAGGGATATTTTTATTTTGAATTATGGCAGTGACAGCTTTTCTGAAATTTAATGATACTAATCGTAAGAGTACAAAAGCATCTTACACTTGTGGATAGCATTGAAGTGAATGAATGCAAAAATGATATTCATTTACGAATATATACACCTTTCTAAATTCAGTACGTGCACGAATGAAATTGTGAATGGTGATGTCTACGTAACATGATATGTTGAGAGTCAAAAGAACTGATAAAGTGTATCATGTGAATATTATGAAGCTTGTTTTGTTTTGAATTTTTTTCTAATTTTTTGTGCATTTACAAATGCAAGCTACTTGTAATGTCTTGTTTAAATAGTTGTAGTGTATTACATGTGGAAGCCAATACGTAGGCATAGTTAGGTAGTAGTAGGCAATGTGACTTTATGGGGAAAATCCTGCACAATTAACGGATAGAAAACTGGAATCCCAACGTGAACATCAACAGTCTCATTCACAATGCTCTCTCTGCGTACTATTTAGATATTTCTAATTTGATATGCTGATGATAATATTACGTGATTATGTGTACATAGCGCTGTGCACTGACGTAAAATGTTTTTTTATGGTGATACTGTACTGATACACAGGAAGGTTATGTTATCTCTCAAAATATTATTGTAATATTAACAACTACAAATTCTAAGGAATGTTTTCCCTCCGTTGTTGCTCTTTATTGTACGTATCCTACTGCAAACTTATCTTCGTACTTACTTACATTCATAAAAGTTCTATAGGCAATAATATGTTGACTGATATTTGATAAGTTTTGTTTGATACGCAACTACTTAATATTTCTGTTAACTCTGCGGGTGCATATCTATGAATTCTTGCACGTATCTTAACCTTATATGAATATACCTAACAATTAACTTTCATTAAATTTTTGTATTCGCTGCTATATTATTGGGAAACCCAAATACGAAATATTATATCCATCGACAGTGTATTTGACCTTACGTTCAAAAAGTTTCAGAATGACCTGTTGAGATCAAAGATTAATTTGGCTAAAAAATGTGAATTTCCATTTGTAGGTGGAAGTATTATATATTCATGCTCAGAATGCTCATATATTTAATTTTAACTGAGTAAACCTGTAAAACTTACACAAAAATTATGCTTCCATAACCAATGGAAAAGCGAGTCTAAATAACTGTAAGTAATATGAATATAATTGCGATTTTATGAAAACCCATGGGTTTTCACAGAAGTAAATATGTACCTACACCATTCTGGTGAGAATGCAACCAAGTAAAAGGTGTTAAAAATTGAAAATAAGTTTTTTATAATTTGCATAAAAAATGCTAATAAGTACTCTGTAAAAGATGAATGTGAGTTACTAGTAAGTGGTTGTCGATTTCCCATGCAGATCCTCCGGTTTTCCAAGTTCCTCTGAGGCGATGGGATTTTACGTTATAAAATATTTTGTACAGCTTGCATTAAATTTATTACAAATTTTTTTATTTTTGTATTTGCAAGTCTTGAGTTTTTTACAAAATAAGCATGCAAACACATACAGTATAATAGTAAAAGTATTGTTTGCATAATGCAATAAAGTAACAAGTACCTAACATAACATAACAAGTGAAATACCGATTCAAGCCCAACATCCTTACAATGTGATACATCGTCCGACATAAGAATTCATCAAAATAAGAATACTCAGGTGTAGGAATGAAAAGCATGTGTACCTTGTGCAGTTTTAAGTTACATTGACATTAACGTCTGTTCAAAAAAACTACTACATAAGCACTACCATAATAATATAATGGAAAAGCACATTACACTCAACGGAAAACTTGTAACTTGCATTTGCATTGCCTTTTCAAGTATAGCAACATTTAAATAAATTCCCCATAGGAATATCATGGATGGGCATTGATGAACAAAGCTGCTACTCCATATAATATAAATATAAATACTCATATACAAAGCCCGTGAGTAGTACTGCTGCTGTATGTCAATGTAATGCACACAGAGAGAAATAAATGTATTGCACAGAATTACCCAGCCTTTGTGTATTTCTGCAATATGAAAATAAATCACATACAATCTACACCATTAGAAGTACATTCTAAGTATCACGTTTGTGTACCGTGTGTAGATTATTACTCTTTTATAAAAATATGATTTTCCCATAGGAATCTCCACTTTGTTTTGTCGCTTTTGAAATGTAGTAGTATGTAATGCTGCAAGTTTTCCATGTAATCGCATCCAGTTCACAGTCACATTCTCTCAAGTCTTGGTACAAAAATCCACAGCAACACCAACTGAAGTACACCTGTAGTAAATAGAAAGAAGTAGCATGAATCCACTTTTATTTTAATTCATATTTATGGCTATTGGGTGGTTACTATAGGAGTTAGTTAACTAGTTTAGCTTATAAGTTGCTTTACTTATTCTTAGGTGGGGAGTGCAATGGGGTAAGATATCTTATTAGTTAGTCGTATTGTTCTTATTCTACATACCTAGTTAGATATTAACATTAGCCACACTATTAATTAAGTATATATTACTCACATTTTTATAAGTTCGTACGTTGGTGAAGTACACGTGTAATGTACGAACTACAAACGGAACAGATAAGCACAAAGACAGAGCTGTCTTGATTAATATTTATGTGAAAGATAGTTGATTTTGTCACAATAGGAAATAGCCAGTTATCTCATTCTTAAAGAAATCATTTTATTGCTTTGAGATTAGAATTTGCTGTTTCATTCCCCAAGAACTAAACGGAAGGAAGGAACTTGTATGAAATATATTATCTGCGTAGCAATTAAATTCCAATGAACACGAATGGAAACTAACTTCTGGCAAAACTCTGTATTTATTTACATATGTAGCAATTTGTTTTTGTGAAAAGTTTCTTTAGAAATGCATATCATACATATGCAAGATTATTGTTTGACCATTACTGCATGTGCACTCGTGCATTATTTCTCTAATTATTCTGTAATCAGCAGATGAAAGTTTATGAACACTTTATGTCATGTACTTGTATGAATTAATTGCAATTTGTACTATTTACATACATGTTAGCAGCTTTAAATAATACTATAACAATTTGCAACCGTTCCAATATTTATATTTCAGTTGTAATTTAATGACAATTAAAATTACCAAAGCTCATAATAAAAATGCGTCTGAAAACAAAAACGCAACCATAAAATCTATTAGCATTTATTATGGTGCCAGGAAATATGGCCGCATGCAAATTACAAAACGTATTGTATTTATAAACTTGCAAGTCATTTTGATTGTCCTTATCCTTAAGTTTGAATGTCCTTCCAGGGCTTGAATGTTAAGCAATAATTCTTTCTGGGTCTTCTACACCTAGCTTAATAAAGAGATGTCGTGTCATTATTTCCAAATTATTTTTATTATAATCTTTACTGCACTAGCTGAGAACAATAACAGAATCACACTTACATAATATAGTACTCTTCTTGACAATGTAGATTTTGTAATCATGACTTGATTCCATAAAGTCAGCTATGCGGATGGACTTTTAACAAATAATCTGTTTGGTCAGGGAGGGGAGAGGCATGCGGCGTTGTGTTGGCATTGCTCTTCCACATTAATATGGACAACGGATGTTGATGATTTCATTCAATTGATTAGATTACTAAAGCGACTATTATCATCACACCCAATTCGTATTATCTTCTCAGTCAGTACATACAGTATTGAACATTCCGAAGATTCATCTCATTGTCTCAATGCTATATAGCGTCACTATGTAACCTACAGTGACTGTAGAAAATATTTATAATGTATAAAGATTTCAAGCACCCCATTTTAAAAAATTGGCCCGAAAAGGAATAGATGTAGGTGGTATATAATTGTTATTGAAAATACTTTCTAAAATGTGTACTAACATTATATAGTTTGTTTTCTTATTGTTACTTCAACTATACAGTGTCACAAAAAATGAATATCAAGTAGAATTTTTGTCTGAGTCAGAGATACATAATAGAGGAGTTGTAAAAAGATACTATTATTACGAGAGGAATAAAGAACGAAGAAAAGCTTCATTTTTTAAAGCTGTTTTTTGAAAAAATATTAAATTGCATGATTGTAAGAGTAAGTGGTTTTGAAAGCAAGTTGATAAAGTAAAATGCATCATAATAAAATAATCTCTTTGTTATAGAAGATCAAATTAAACGAACACATGTACTATGAGGGCAGGGAGAATTGTAAAATTAAGTATTTAAGTACTTAAGCCATTTGGGTACAAGTAGACGGATTATAATGGTTGGTCAACCTTTATAATCCTTCGTACCTAACTCAGGT